>JAAOMT010000254.1:62220-173001 GCA_016748015.1 Geosiphon pyriformis | reverse complement strand
AAACCTCCGGTAACAACGTCAATCCACCCAGTTCTTTGGTCATCTTATTACAAAAGATGGAATTTTCCCTGATCCAGCCAAAATTAAAAAAGTTCAAAACATTAGACAACTAATGAATGTTCATGAACTATGCTTTTTTCTTGGTTTAGTCTCTTATTATCACAAGTTTGTCAAGGATTTCTCCAAAATTGCCACTCCTCTCAATCAGCTACTTAGGAAAAACATCAATTATCACTGAGGCACTCATCAACAAAAAGCATTTGAAATTCTGAAGGAAAAACTGGTTACAGAACCTATCCTCATGCAACTTAATCTGAATCAACCTTTTATTCTCCATATTGATGCATCTGGCTATGAACTTGATGCTGTTCTTTCCCAGAAAAATGAAAATAACAGAGAACACACCATAGCATATGTTAGTAGAACTCTCACACCAGCAGAAAGGAACTACTCAGTCACAGAACAAGAATGCTTAGCAGTAGTTTGGGCTACCAGCTACTGGGACAAATATCTTAAAGGTGTAAAATTTTTGGTGGTAATAAATCATCAAGCTTTGGTTTGGCTATGCAACAAAAGAAACCTGGAACATAAATAGATAACTCACTGGATACTCTACTTGGATGAATTCAACTATGACATTCAACACCGCAAAAGAGCTAATTATCAAAACACCGATGCTCTCTTCAGAATTACCATCCAGTGATAGTAAAACCCTCCCAAACCAAACCAACTTAATTATTTGTAACTCCCTCACAAACAAACATGATAATGGACTTGGACAACTACTCTGCTTTAATGAAATTTTTGGGTAAAGGACAATATCTGCCGGACTATACTCGACAGCAAAGAGAACATTTGCACAAACAATCAAATTTCTATTTGATTCGCCAGAACCAGTTATATAAAAGAAATAAAAAAAATCCTGACCGCCCCCAGAGAGTCATTAGATTTGAAGAAAAAGAAATTGTGATCTACAATATATACACTGATCCATTAGCTGGACACTTTGGAAAAACAAAAACGATTCAGAAAACTTTAACTTGCTATTATTGGCCTACCTTGGGAAAAGACATTGCTGAATACATCAAAACCTGTGATACCTGCCAAAGAAGAGGAAAACCCAATCGCAAGGAAAATATCCACCTGATCTTTGTTGGTCAACTATTTGACAGAATTGGTATAGATGTTGTTGGACCTTTAACAGTAACTCCTGATGGCAACAGATACATTATCACAGCTACTGATTATCTTACAAAGTGAGTAGAAGCAAGAGCCACCCCAGATCAAACAGCAGTCTCAATTGCCAATTTCATTTATAAAGATATTATCTGTTGCCACAGCTGCCCCAAAGAACTTTTATCTGATAAAGAAAAAGCTTTTCTCAGTACACTGGTTGAAGAACTTTGCAGAAAAATGGGAATATGTCATAAACTCTCTTCTTCTTATCACCCCCAAACAAATGGTTTAGTGGAATGTTTCAATAGAACACTATGTGAAACTCTAGCCAAAACCAGTGAAAAAACCAACCTATGGGACAAAGTATTGCCTTCAGCTTTGTTTGTCTACAGAACCATAAATCATGACATAACAAATTATGAACCCTTTTATCTGTTCTATGGACAAATGGCAACTTTACCAATAGAAACGAATATAGAAACAATACCTTTTAAAGAAATAACAATAGGAGATTACAAGGACATTTTGCAAAGAAGACTTGGTACTATTCTTGACTTATTGGTAGAAACACGGATAATTGCCTTTGAAAAGATAAAACAGGTCCAAGAGAAGCTCAAAAAGAAAAAGACCTATAAAACACTTTTCTTAAGTGTTGGTGACTTAGTTTTAGAATACCATTTAGACAGAGACAATGTCTATGGTGATAAATTCTCCAGCTGCTAGAAAGAACCTTTTATAGTCAACAAAGTTTTGAACAATGATTCATATATTCTACAAGATCAATATGGAACAATATTCAGTGATTGCCCTGTTTATGGCATGCAACTCAAGAAATATCACAAACGACCTGATTGGTTATCTGTTGTGGTAATACTGACCCAAATAATCAGCAAAAATTAGATATAAATAAATACACCATTCCCAAAACAGAGGTATCTTCAATTGACATGAACAATTATTTCCTGGATTAAAACATTCAAAACACTTTCTATACTCTCCATGAGTACTGAATCAAGAACTATCTAAATGCTACTCTGACTATTGGAAAACAAACTACTATAACAGATAACAGTGGAACTCACACTGTTATCAGACCAAAAAAAACAACTACCAGAAGAGAAAGAATTGGTGGCAAAATAGATAAATACCTGCTGGAAAGCATAACAGCAGTGATACTTTCACCTTCCAGCACAATTGGAAAAATGATACAAGAAATCTTGCCCATAGACAAAAACTTGTCATATGGAAGACAACTAAAACTCTATGGTCGTCTTGGTGAAATCATAGAAAACATGAAGCTCATGAAGAAAACAACTTCAGAGATACAAGTGGAAATTTTGGGCATTATACGATTGAATGTCCCAAGAGTTTTGACCATTGCTAAAAGAGCCAGAACTCTTATACAAAGATTTGGTCTCTTAGATACAAAACTTATTTCACCTCAAGTATTATATACCCTATTCACAAAAGACTTCAACAAACTAGTTAGTTTCGAGTTAGACAAAACTCTTCACATAGACTATCTCATAAATAGTTTAATTTCACTAGAGCTCAATCTCTTTGAAGAGGATAATATTACGGTTGAAACACATAGTTTTTATTAATTATCACATGTATTAGCCACTGATGTCATATAATTAGCCACTCTATTTTTAGATAATGATTGTTGATCTGATCAATGATCTGACCATTGACCTGATCATTGACCTGATCATTGACCTGATCATTGACCTGATTAATAACCTGATCATTGACCTAATTGTTGACCTGATCATTGATCTGATTGTTGACCTGGTTGTTAACTACTTTAGATAGCTATATAAGCAATGATTCTCTTAGCTGTAGAAAGACATGATCAAAGTAACGAAATAAACAATATCAATTACTTCCTCTCATAATTGCTTATTCCCCTTTTCTTACCTTCAAGTATCTACTTGTTGGCATTTACATATCTTATCTTTTTCTTTTCTTGATTTGTATTTGTTAGAATTAGCCTGAGAAGCAATTGGCTTGCTCTTGTAATTCATTGAATAAAGAAATAATTGAAAAGTACAATGATACCTGTTATTGATTCTAAGAATTGCTGAGTTGAGGCATAGAATAATAGCAGCAGTGTTATCTTGTTGACAATCACAGACTATTCCTCTACCTTCAGATTTAAGAAAAGATTAGCGATTGTTATTTTTATAAGACTGATCACACACATTGAATTCCTACTTATTCAATTCACTCCCTTATTGTAATTTCCTCTTTGTTTATTTCCATCACTATACAATATTGTTCTCCCTTGCTATCCATTAGCTTGTTACTCCAACCCGTAACACCACTACCAGAAGAAAAAGAATTGGTAGCAAAATAGATAAATATCTGTTAGAAAGTATAACAGCAGTTATACTCTCACCTTCTAGCACAATTGGAAAAACAATCCAAAAAATTTTGCCCATAGACAAAAATTTGTCATATAAAAGGCAATTAGAACTCTATATAATAAAAAATACCAGCTATGTTCTTAATTGCAAAGGAATTGAATTGAATCTAAATATCAAACACTTTCTGAGCCAACAGATCAGACTTCAAACAGCTTTAAAATAGATAAGCAATAATAAAGTCCAAGAGACATTAGGACTCTTAGACTAAAAGATAGACTGGAAAAGCACAATCAAAGTTTGGAATTGGAATAGTAAAATGTCTTTTGGCTTCACCTCAGCCAGTTTCTTGACAATGTGTACATTTATTATAAAATTATTTTACAACATGCTGCCAATAGTAAAAGTGCTGTATAATAGGTATTTCTTTATGTATTTGACTAATCTTTGCAAAATATGTCACATAGAAGTGGAAACCAACCATTACTTTTGAGAATGCTTTTTGAATACTCAAAAGAACAAGACACTGATAGACAAAATAAAAAATAAGTGGATGCAATGCTTATTAAAGACTGTGGGAAAAAAACACAAAACCTTAAACTCTGGTAAGAAGTTGGTCCTGTTTAATGAGTACATTATGTTAACACCCAATATAGATCTACTATACAAAAAATTGATCAATAAGCAATTTAAAAGAATCAACACTTTCACTAACATTGATCATAAAACTTGTAATAATATATTAATTAAAATGTGTAAATAGGTAGTGGCTCAAGCAAAAAGTAGATTATAAGATGAACAATACAAATTACAAACTAAGTAAGAAAAATCAGTAGGTATTGATAACAAAGTTAAGAGAAACCCATCAGATGTGTCCAACATACATAAAATATTAGGGAGTGGTTGTGATAATAACAGTAAAGCTAAAGTTAAGATAGATAATAGATTTTCATAGTGTAATAAGATACTGATTAATGTTTTTTGTAATAGAATTGCTTTAGATAATAGTGTAATACTCCTTAAATTTTCTGGTTATACTAGTGTGTAGTTAGGCATAGCTACTTAATGGTTAGCCATATCTTGTAATTTAGATTATTGGGTGAGTTGACTTTATGAAAAAGCCATGCTTTTTAAGTGTGGCTAAATTAATAAAAGACCAGTATAACTACACTTTAACAAAAAAAAAATAAAAAAATAAAAAATTAGAGCTCTATGGTTATCTTGAAGAAATTATAGAGGATATAAAACTCATGAAAAAAACAACTTCAGAGATACAGACAGAAATTTTGGGCATTATATGGTTAGATGTCCCAAGAGTTTTAGCTATTGCTAAAAGAACCAAAACTCTAATACAAAGATTTGGTCTCTTGAATATAAAACTTATTTTATCTCAAATATTATATATCCTATTTACAAAAGACTTTAACAAACTAGTTAGCTTTGAGCTAGATAAAACTCTTCAAATAGATTACATAATGAATAGCTTGATTTTGTCAGAGCTTAATCTCTTTAGAGAGGATAATGTTATGGTTAAAACCTATACTTTTTATTAATTATCATATGTATTAGCCACTGATATTATATAATTAGCCACTTTATTTTTAGATAGTAATTATTAATCTGATCAATGATTTGACTGTTGACCTGATCATTGACCTAGTCATTAATCTGATCATTGACTACTTTTGATAACTATATAAGCAATGAATCTCTTAACTATAGAAAAGCATATAAAAATAAAAGAAATAAAAGAAATAAAATAACGATTTCATCTTAATACTTTTCTTATTACTAAATTCTCTTTCTCTACCTTCAAGTATCCGAACATATTGGAATAAAAGATTACTTGTTGGTTATTTTTTACTCTTTCCTAAAACATGTAATTGCAGCATTTGAAGATTATTGAATAAAATGTGACTAAAAAATATATCTAATACCTGATATTAAATTATAATAGCACTAACATGAAGCATAGAATTATACCAGTGTGTGATCATTTGTTAATAGTACAGACTATCTCTCTATCTTCAGATTTCCTGGTTATCTTTTGAAAAGTATAGTAACTAAGATATTTTATGAGACTGATCTCACACATTGAATCCATACTCATTTAATTCATTCTTTGAAGTTGAATTCTCTTTGATTTCTTTTATTACCCTACAATTCTGTTCTCTTTTGCTATCCATTAACTTGTTATTCTAACTTATAACAATATTATTAATAATTAAGTTGGTTTGGTTGAAAGGTTGTATTATTACTAAATGGTAAATTTAGAAAAAGTGTTGGTATTTTAATGATTTGCTTTTTTGTGGTGTTAAATATTATAGTCAAATTCATCCAGATAAAGTATCTAGCAAGTTATTTATTTGTGTTCTAGATTCTTTTTATTGTGCAGCTAAACCAAGGCTTGATGATCTGTTACTACTAGAAATTTAACACCAAGAAGATATTGGTCTCAGTAACTAGTAGTCCAAACTACTGCTAGGCATTCTTGTTCAGTAATTGAATAGTTTTTTTCTGCTGGTATAAGAGTTCTACTGGCATATGCTATAGTATGTTTTTTGCTATTTTTATCTTTCTGTAAGAGAACAACACCAAGTCTATAGCCAGATACATCAGTGTGCAGAATAAAAGATTGGTCTAAATTAGGTTGTTTAAGGATTGGTTTAGTAACAAGTTTTTTTTTCAGAGTTTTAAAAGCTTTTTGTTGATAAGTGTTCCAGTAATAATTAACATTTTTTCTAAATAGCTGATTAAAAAAAAAGGCAAAATTGGAGAAGTTTTTGATAAATTTATGATAGTAAAAGTCAAACCAAGAAAAAAGTGTAATTCAGGAATATTCATTGGTTGTTTAATATTCTGAACTTTTTCAACTTTAGCTAGGTCAGAGAAGATTCCATCTTTTGTAATAAGATAACCAAAGAACTGGGTGAATTGTTATCCAAAAAAAGATTTGATTAAGTTTATCGTAAGGCCAGTATTTATAAAGAGATCAAAAACTTTTTGCAGGTGTTTAAGATGTTTATCCCAGATTTTTGAATATACCATTATGTCATCCAAACAGACTAGAACAAAGTTTTCTTTTACTAATTTAATCACTTTGTCTATTAGACATTGAAAGTGAGAGAAACATTAGTAAGATCAAAAGACATAACTGTGAATTTGTAGTTGCCATACTTGGTAATAAAAGCAGTTTTTTTTCTACTTTCTGAATTCATCTTTACTTGCCAGAATTCAGCAATTAAGTTAATAGTTAAGAAAAAAGCAGCACCATTGAATTTGTCTAGCATTGCATTAATTTTGGGAAATAAGTATATGTTTCTTATAGTAATGGCATTTAATTTGTAATAGTTGACACAAAAGTGTAAAGTTCCACTTTTCTTGAATACTACTGTTACGGATTGGAGTAACAAGCTAACGGATAGCAAGGGAGAACAGTATTGTATGGTGATGGAAATAAACAAAGAAGGAATTACAATAAAGGAGCAAATTGAATAAGTAGGAATTCAATGTGCGTGATCAGTCTCATAAAAATAACAGTCACTAATCTTTTCTTAAATCTAAAGGTAGAGGAATAGTCCGTGATTGTCAACAAGATAACACTGCTGCTATTATTCTATGCCTCAACTTGGCAATTCTTAGAATCAATAACAGATATCATTGTACTTTTCAATCGTTTCTTTATTCAATGAATTACAAGAGCAAGCCAATTGCTTCTCAGGCTAATTCTAACAAATACAAATCAAGAAGGGGAAAAGATAAGGTATGTGAATGCCAACAAGTAGATACTTGAAGATAAAGAAAGAGGAATAAGCAATTATAAAAGGAAGTAATTAATATTGTTTATTTTATTACTTTGATCATGTCTTTCTACAGCTAAGGGAATCATTGCTTATATAGCTATCTAAAGTGGTCAACGACCAGGTCAATGATTAGGTCAATGATCAGGTCAATGATCAGGTCAATGATCAGGTCATTGATTAGATCAATGATCAGGTCAATGATCAGGTCAACGGTCAGGTCATTGATCAGGTCAACAATCACTATCTAAAAATAGGGTGGCTAATTATATGACATCAGTGGCTAATACATGTGATAATTAATAAAAACTATGTGTTTTAACCATAACATCATCCTCTCCAAAGAGATTGAGCTCTGGCAAAATCAAACTATTTATGGGATAGTCTATGTGAAGGGTTTTGTCTAACTCGAAACTAACTAATTTGTTGAAGTTTTTTGTGGATAGAGTATATAGTACTTGAAGCGAAATAAGCTTTGTATCCAAGAGACCAAATCTTTGTATAAGAGTTCTGGCTTTTTTAGCAATGGTCAAAACTCTTGGGACATCCAATCATATAATGCCCAAAATTTCCACTTGTATCTCTGAAGTTGTTTTCTTCATAAGCTTCATGTTTTCTATGATTTCACTAAGACAACCATAGAGTTCTAGTTGTTTTCCATATGACAAGTTTTTGTCTATGGGCAAGATTTCTTGTATCATTTTTCCAATTGTGCTGGAAGGTGAAAGTATTACTGCTGTTATGCTTTCCAGCAGGTATTTATCTATTTTGCCACCAATTCTTTCTCTTCTGGTAGTTGTTTTTTTTGGTCTGATAACAGTGTGAGTTCTATTGTTGTCTGTTATGGTGGTTTGTTTTTCGATAGTCAGAGTAGCATTTGGATAGTTCTTGATCCAGTACTCATGAAGAGTATAGAAAATGTTTTGAATGTTTTAATCCAGGAAATAATTGTTCATGTTGATTGAAGATACCTCTGTTTTGGGAATGATGCATTTATTTATATCTAATTTTTGCTGATCATTTGGGTCGGTATTACCACAACAGGTAACCAATCAGGTCGTTTGTGATATTTCTTGAGTCACATGCCATAAACAGGGCGATCACTGAATATTGTTCCATATTGATCTTGTAAGATATAAAAACCATTGTTCAAAACTTTGTTGACTATAAAGGGTCCTTTCCACCAGTTGGAGAATTTATCACCATAGACATTGTCTCTGTCTGAATGGTATTCCAAAACTAAGTCACCAACACTTAAAGAAAGTGTTTTATAGGTCTTTTTCTTTTTGAGCTTCTCTTGGACCTGTTTTATCTTTTCAAAGGCAATTATCCATGCTTCTACTAATGAGTCAAGAATGGTACCAAGTCTTTTTTGCAAAATGTCTTTGTAATCTCCTATTGTTATTTCTTTAAAAGGTATTGTTTCTATATTTGTTTTTATTGGTAGAGTTGCCATTTGTCTATAGAGCAGATAAAAGGGTTCATAACTTGTTATGTCATAATTCACAGTTCTGTAAGCAAACAAGGCTGAAGGCAATACTTTCTCCCATAGGTTGGTTTCTTCACTGGTTTTGGCTAGGGTTTCACATAGTGTTCTATTGAAACATTCCACTAGGCCATTTGTTTGGGGGTGATAAGAGGAAGAGAGTTTATAACGTATTCTCATTTTTCTGCAAAGTTCTTCAACCAGTATACTGAGAAAAGCTCTTCCTCTATCAGATAAAAGTTCTTTGGGGCAGCTGTGATGACAGATAATATCTTCATAAATGAAATTGGCAATTGAAACTGCTGTTTGATCTGGGGTGGCTCTTGCTTCTACCCACTTTGTAAGATAGTCGGTAGCTGTGATAATGTATCTGTTGCCATCAGAAGTTACTGTTAAAGATTCAACAACATCTATACCAATTCTATCAAATAGTTGACCAACAGAGATTGGATGGATATCTTCCTTGCGATTGAATTTTCCTCTTCTTTGGCAGGTATCACAGGTTTTGATGTATTCAGCAATGTCTTTTCTCAAGGTAGGCCAATAATAGCGAGCTAAAGTTTTCTGAATTGTTTTTGTTTTTCCAAAGTGTCCAGCTAATGGATCAGTGTGCATATTGTAGATCACAATTTCTTTTTCTTCAAATCTAATGACTCTCTGAGGGCAGTTAGGATCTTTTTTATTTTTTTTATATAACTAGTTCTGGCAAATCAAATAGAAATTTGATTGTTTGCACAAATGTTCTTTTTGCTGTCGAGTATAGTCTGGCGGGTATTGTCTTTTACCCAAAAATTTCATTAAAGCAGAGTAGTTGTCCAAGTCCATTATCGTGTTTGTTTGTGGGGGAGTTACAAATAATTAAGTTGGTTTGGTTTAAGAGGGTATTACTATCACTGGATGGTAAGTCTGGAGAGAGTGTTGGTGTTTTGATGATTAGCTCCTTTGCGGTGTTGAATGTCATAGTCGAATTCGTCCAAGTGGAGTATCTAGCGAGTTATCTGTTTATGTTCCAGGTTTCTTTTGTTGTGTAGCCAAACCAAAGCTTGGTGATCTGTTACCACCAAAAATTTCACACCCTTAAGATATTTGTCCCAGTAGCTGGTAGCCCAAACTACTGTTAAGCATTCCTGTTCAGTAATTGAGTAGTTCTTTTCTGCTGGTGTGAGAGTTCTACTAACATATGCTACGGCGTGTTCTCTGTTATCTTCATCTTTTTGGGAAAGAACAGCACCAAGTTCATAGCCAGATGTATCAGTGTGGAGGATAAAAGATTGATCCAAATTAGGTTGCATAAGGATGGGTGCTGTAACCAGTTTTTCTTTTAGAATTTCAAATGCTTTTTGTTGATGAGTGCCTCAGTGATAATTGATGTTTTTCCTAAGTAGCTAATTGAGAGGAGCAGTGATTTTGGAGAAATCCTTGACAAACTTGCGATAATAAGAGACCAAACCAAGAAAAGAGTGTAGTTCATGAACATTCATTAGTTGTCTAATGTTTTGAACTTTTTCAATTTTGGCTGGATCAGGGAAAATTCCATCTTTTGTAATAAGATGGCCAAGGAACTGGGTGGATTGACGTCCAAAGAATGATTTGATTGGATTGATCTTGAGACCAGCATTTTTAAGAAGGTCAAAAACCTTTTGCAAATGTTCAAGGTGTTCATCCCAGGTTTTTGAGTATACCATTATGTCGTCCAAGTAGACTAAAACAAAGTTTTCTTTTACTGATTCAAATACTTTGTCCATTAAGCGTTGAAATGTGGAAGGAGCATTTGTGAAACCAAAAGACATGACTGTGAATTTGTAGATACCATACTTGGTGATGAAGGCAGTTTTCTTTCTGCTTTCTGGATCCATCTTTACTTGCCAGAATCCAGCAGTTAAGTCAATAGTTGAAAAGAAAGCGGTACCATGGAATTGGTCTAGCATTGCATCAATCTTGGGAAGTGGGTACATGTCTCTTTCAGTAATGGCATTTAATTGGCGATAGTCAACACAAAAGTGTAGGGTTCCTCCTTTCTTGGATACCACTACAACTGGGAATGCCTATTCACTCTTGGTTTCTTGTATGAATCCAAGGGTTTTCATTTGGGTTATTTCCTTTTTGATAAACTCATCATTGCGCCAGTTGGATTGATAGGGCTTCAAATGGATGGGGTGAGTTTCTCTGGTAATGATGGTGTGTTGTATCACATGTGTACATCCAGGAGGTTCACCTTTTTTTAAGATAACTGGGCTGTTTCTAGCCAGCAGGTTTTCAATGTCTACTTTTCTTTCTTCTGGAGAGAGTTCTTTTTGTTCTACAACCAGTGATTGGATTTCAGGTGGTTCATTTTCAAAGGACTTTTGGACTTCTTTTATTTCCTCTCGGGATATTAAGCTGATTGGTTCCCAATCTTTGTAATAGATCAGGCAGGACATGCATTCATCGCTAGGAGAATACAATGGTTTGTCGCACCAGCACCGGGCACAAGGACCATGCCACCAATAACTGTATTTGGCTTTCTTGTCTGGCTTTCTGTTAAAGGTTCTTCTGAGCATATCATAATAAGGCCAGCAGATTAGCTTGCCATTGACAATGATTCCTTCTTTATCTGCCTTGACATTATTCAGTGGTTTGCCATTGCTAGTGAAGATGGTATAGGCGAGTTCAGCAGTCTCTTCTTGTTCTTCTTGTTCTTCTTCTTCCTCACTTTCTTCATCATCTGATTCATCTGATTCATTTTCTTCTGAACTCTGCTTGGGTACTGGGGGAGTTGTCCAATGGTGACACTTAACCACAATGGGTTTTTCACCACATCTGATGGTTAGTTCACAGAGTTTATAATCAAGCAAAGCCTTTGTTTTCTTGAACCATTTATTGTCAACAATGATAGTGTATTCTTTTGCTTCAGACACTTCCATATCAGTTTCAATGCTGATGCCATTGATGTGGACAGGAATAGCTTTGGCTATGCCAAGCCTTTTTTTTTTATCATCATGCACATTGGTCATTGGTCGTGTAGATGGTTCATCAATTTTTCTGCCAATTGCTTTAAGAAAGTGTTTGGCAATAACACTAACAGATGATCCACTGTCTAGGATCAAATCGATGAAGTAGCCAGCCACTTGGGCTTTACAAATTAAAGGAGTGACATTGCTATTGTCAGCAAGTCCAGTTTGGTGAAGGCATTTGTTGGTTTTGGGTGTCTTTTTCTTTGGAATCAGAGATTTGTGAAGATCTTTTCTGAATTGTGGATGGGTTATCAATTGGCCAAAGATTATATGTGCTGGGGTTTCCATAAGGTCTTTGACAACAGAATAGGGACCGGATTTTTGTACTATTTCTGGGGGTTTCAACTTTGGAGGGTTCTTGAAAACTTTGGCTTTTGGGGGCTCATTGTTGTCAGCAGTTGATGTAGAAGCTTTATTGGGATCTAGAACGAAATCAACTTTGGCTTTCTTCTTCTTTTTTGTGGATTCAGAGGGGTTGATTGCTAATTCATCCATGTCATGGTCATCATTAATTAAGTTAAAAGCATAAAAGGGGTTTTCTTCTGGTTGGCTTGCACTCTCATCCTTTGGAGGTGCGCCTACTAGTTTAAAGGCTGATAAGCAGTGGCTTCAACTAGGGGATCCTCTCCAAAGAAATTGATGTTGGCATGATTGGGTCTTTGGATTAACACATTGTTGTTGTTGATCCTGTTGTTCTGAGCATCATTGTTTCTGGGGACTGGTGGAGGATTGTTGCAATCTCTTGAAAAGTGTCCAGTTAATCCACAGCGATAGCATACAGGTGGGCCACAATTTTGTTGTCTTTGATAAGGTGGTTGCTGGGGCTGATTGAAGCATGGTTCAAATCTGGGTCTTTGTGATTGCTGATTTTCTCTAACTGCTTGGGCTAAGGGTTCTAATAACCGAGTAAGATTTGTTGTAAGTCTGTCTATTAACTGTTCATTTGGATCTTGAGTGTGAATGGCAAAAGAAGTAGCAGCCATTTGAGAGACAGGAGCCATGACAGGAACAGGAGCAAAAACTGGTAGTGTGGATCCCAAGTGCATCCTTTGGTTGTCTTCAATTCTTTGTGCTAATTCAATGGCCATATCTATGGTGGGATTATCTTTTAGGGCCAGGAAGGGCCAAAGAGCATACAATAGATTAGTTCTCAATTTTTTTGTGAAGTAGTGAATTTTCTGCTCTTCTGTCCAATTTCTTCTAGTGTCTACTCATTTGATTAACTTTCTGATTGCTTTGGCATATTTGGTTACAACTTCACTGGGACCTTGGGTTCTTCTTTCCAATTCCATATGCTATTTTGATATTAATATTGGGGTTCTGAACTTGTTTTCAAACCAGGTAGTGAAAAAAGTGTTGATTTCTTTCATATTTGCTGGTGTCCATCTAATGATTCTTTGCTGAGCATTGGCATCTGTTTCTTGTAAGAACCAGGTAGCAGGAGATCCTTGAAGGTAGCCACCAACAATTTGGAACTTGTACTCATCATCATATTGATTGGCTGTAGCGGCTCTTTCAAAGTCATCCAACTATTCAATTGGATCTTGTGCATCACCTCTAAATAATGGTATTGGGGTGTTATTTTTTTGCCTTAGAGCAGTTTGTATACCTTGGAGGGTGGCCAGAATGTTTGCTTGCATGAGGTCATTAGCCATTGGTTCAGGGGTAACTGTTTGTGCAGACAAGTCTGATTCACTTGATAAAAGATCAAAAACAGAGGCAGTTTGGTAGCTTTCTTCTTCTGTTTCAAAGGGAGTTTCAGTTGCTTGATGGGCAGCAATCCAAATGTGGATTTGATGATTCAGATATTCGAAATCAGAGGACTGTTGTTCAAAGATTGCAGAATATAAGAGCTGATTGATACTGTTGTTTTTTTCTTCAAAGTCATTTTCAAAATAAGCTTGGTTAAAGTAATAGGTTGTATAAGCTGTGTAGGTTTCAGCTGAATGCTTGTTCAGGAACCAGTTCCAAAAGTCTTGGAATTGTCTACTTGATTGTTCTTCAAGGGGGAAGCAGATCAAGCAGGAGGGCAGAGGATTAAGTTCAATGAAACTTTGGTTGTTTCTGTTGTATGCTACAAAGTGTTCTTTTGATTGCTGTGGCAGATATGAGTAATCACCCATACAATGAGGGAATAAGTGAATTTTGACAACCTCACAGGGAGCACCACTTTTATGTTATGGGTTGGGGTAACAAGCTAATGGATAGCAAGGGAGAACAGTATTGTATGGTGATGGAAATAAACAAAGAAGGAATTACAATAAGGGAGTGAATTAAATAAGTAGGAATTCAATGTGCGTGATCAGTCTCATAAAAATCACAGTTGCTAATCTTTTCTTAAATCTGAAGGTAGAGGAATAGTCCGTGATTGTCAACAAAATAACACCGCTGCTATTATTCTATGCCTCAACTCGGCGATTCTTAGAATCAATAACAGGTATTATTGTACTTTTCAATCGTTTCTTTATTCAATGAATTACAAGAGCAAGCCGATTGCTTCTCAGGCTAATTCTAACAAATACAAATCAAGAAGGGGAAAAGATAAGGTATGTAAATACCAACAAGTAGATACTTGAAGGTAAGGAAAGAGGAATAAGCGATTATGAAAGGAAGTAATTAATATTGTTTATTTTATTACTTTGATCATGTCTTTTTACAGTTAAGGGAATCATCACTTATATAGCTATCTAAAGTGGTCAACGACCAGATCAACGATCAGGTCAATGATTAGGTCAATGATCAGGTCAATGATCAAGTCATTGATCAGGTCAATGATCAGGTCAATGATCAGGTCAATGGTCAGATTATTGATCAAGTCAACGATTACTATCTAAAAATAAGGTGGCTAATTATATGACATCAGTGGCTAATACATGTGATAATTAATAAAAACTATGTGTTTCAACCATAACACTACTACAACTGAAAAAGTTTATTCACTCTTGGTTTTTTGTATAAATCCAAGATTTTTTATTTGGGTTATCTCTTTCTTGATGAATTTATTATTGTGTCAATTGAATTGATAAGGCTTCAAATAGATGGGGTGAATTTTTTTGGTGGTAATAGTGTATTGTATTATATGGGTTTGTTCAGAAATATCATCTTCTTTTAAAATAACTGGGCTATTTCTAGCCAATAGATTTTCAATGTCTACTTTTCTTTCTTAAGAAGAGAGTTTTTTTTGTTCTATTACAAATAATTGAATTTCAGGTGGTTTATTTTCAAAAAACTTTTGTACTTCTCTTAGTTCTTCTTTTGGTATTAGGCTAATGAGTTCCCAATCTTTGTAGTAGATTAGGCAAGATTTGTATTCATCACTAAGAAAATACAAAGGTTTATTACACTAGCATCAGGCACAAAAGCCATATCACCAATAACTGTATTTTGCTTTCTTGCCAGGCTTTCTATCAAAGATTCTTCTGAAAATATCATTGTAGAACCAGCAGATTAGTTTGTCATTTACAATGATTCTTTCTTTGTTAGCTTTGACATTGTCTAGTGGCTTGCTATTGCTGGTAAAAATGATATAGGCAAGTTTAACAGTTTCCTCTTGATCTTCTTGATCTTCTTCTTCATTACTCTCATCATTATCTGATTTATCTGATTGTTTATCTTTTTGATTCTGCTTGGGTACTGGAAGAGTTGTTTAATAACAGCACTTAATTACAATAGGCTTCTCACCATATCTGATAATTAGCTTATAAAGTTTATAGTCAAGTAGTGCTTTGGCTTTCTTGAACCAATCATTGTCAACAATTATAGTGTACTCTTTTGCTTCAGATATTTCCATGTCAATTTCAATACTGATGCAAACAGGAACAACTTTGGCTATGTCCAGGCCTTTTTTTTTGTCATTATGTACATTGGTTATAGATTAGGTAGAAGATTCATTAATTTTTTTTTTAATGGCTTCTAGAAAGTGTTTGGAAATTACATTAACAGATAATTCATTGTCTAGGATCAAGTCAATAAAATAACTAGCCACTTAAGCTTTGCAAATAAAAAAGGTAATATTGTTGTTGTCAATAAGTCCAGCTTGGCAAGAGTGCTTGTTGGTTTTTGGTGGTTTTTTTTTTGGAATCAATGATTTGCAAAGATTTTTTTTGAACTGTGAATGAGTCATAAGTTGGTCAAATATAATGTGTGCTGAAGTTTCCATAAGATCTTTAACAATAGAATAAGAACCATATTTTTGTACAATTTTTGGGAGTTCCAACTTTGGAAGATTTTTAAAAACTTTAGCCTTTGGTGGCTCATTGTTATCAGCAGTTAATGTGGATGCTTTGTTTGGATCCAAAACAAAATCAACATTGGCTTTTTTCTTCTTTCTTGTTAATTCAGAGGTATTGATTGCTAGTTTATCTATGTCATAGTTATCATCAATTAGGTTAAAAACATAAAAAAAGTTTTTTTCTAGTTGGCTTGCACTTTCACTCTTTGAAAATGTGTCTACCAGTTTAAAAGTTAATAAACAGTAGCTTCAACTAAGAGATTCTCTCCAAAGAAATTGATGTTGGCATGATTGGATCTTTGATTGAGGACATTATTGTTGATGGTTTTGTTGTTTTGATTGTTATTGTTTCTGGGAGCTGAAGGAGGCAGAGGAGAATTGTTGCAATTTTTGGAAAAATGTTCAGTTAATTTACAGCAATAACACACAGATGGGTCATGATTTTGTTGTCTTTGATAAGAAGGTTGCTGGAACTAATTAAAATGGGGTTCATATCTGGGTCTTTGGGATTGTTGATTTTCTCTGACTGCTTGGGCTAAAGATTCCAGTAACTGGACAAGATTGGCTGTGAATCTATCTATCAATTGTTTATTGGAATTTGAAGTTTGGGCAACAAAAGAAATAGCAGCCATTTAAAAAGCAAGAGCCATAACAAGAGCAGGAACAAAAACTGGAAGTGTGGATCTTAAGTGCATTCTTTGATTGTCTTCAATTTGTTGGGCTAGTTCAATGGCTATATCTATTATGGGATTGTCTTTCAGGACCAAAAGGGGCCAAAGAGCATATAAAAAATCAGTTCTCAATCTTTTTGTAAAGGAATGAGTTTTCTGCTCTTCTGTTTAGTTTTTTTCAAAGTCTATCTGCTTGATTAACTTTTTGATTGCTTTGACATATTTAGTTACAACTTCACCAGGATCTTGGATTCTTTTTTTGTAATTTTATGTGTCATTTTGATATCAAGATAGGAATTCTAAATTTTATTTCAAACTGAATAGTAAAAGAGGTGTTGTTTTTTTTAGCATTTGCTGGTGCCCATTTAATAATTCTTTGCTAAGCATTGGCATTGGTTTTTTGTAAGAACTAAGTAGCAGGAAAGCCTTGAAAATAGCCACCAACGATTTGAAACTTGTATTTATTATTATATTGGTTGGCTGTAACAGCTCTTTTAAAGTCATCCAATCATTCAATAAGATCTTGTGTATCATTTTTGAATAATGATAATGGGATATTGTTTCTTTACCTTAAAGCAATTTGTATGCCTTAAAGAACAATCAGAATGTTTTGTTGTATAGGGTTATTAGCTATTGGTTTAGAAATAACTGTTTGTGTGAAATGTTCTGATTTACTTGAGAAGAGATCAAAAACAGGAGCAGTTTGATAACTTTTTTTTTCTGTTTCAAAGAGTGTTTTAGCTAGCTGATAGACAACAATCCAAATGTGAATTTGGTGATTTAGGTATTCAGAATTAAGGGGCTGTTGTTCAAAGATTGTGGAATATAAAAATTGATTGATGCTGTTGTTTCTTTCTTCAAAGTTGTCTTTAAGATAAGCTTGATCAAAATAATAAGTTGTATAGACTGTATAAGTTTCAACTGAATGCTCATTCAAGAACCAGTTCCAAAAGTTTTGGAATTGTCTACTGAATTGTTTTTCAATAGGAAAGCAAATTAAACAAAAGGGCAAAAGGTTAAGTTCAATAAAGTCTAGATTGTTTTTGTTGTATGCTTCAAAGTGTTCTTCTAATTGTTATGGCAGATATAAATAATTATCTATACAATAGAAAACAAAATAGATTTTGACAATCTTACAGAGAGCACCACTTTTATGTTATGAGTTGGAGTAACAAGCTAACAAATAACAAAGGAAAACAAAATTGTAAGATAATAAAAGAAATCAAAGGGAATTTAACTTTAAAGAGCAAATTGAATAAGTATGGATTCAATATGCAAGATCAGTTTTATAAATATTTTAGTTATTATACTTTTCAAAAGATAACTGGGGAATCTGAAGGTAAAAAGATAGCCCATACTGTTAACAAATAATTACATACTGGTATAATTCTATGCTTTATATTGGTGCTCTTAAAATTCAATATCAGATATCAGATGTACTCTTTAGTCACGTTTTATTTAATAATCTTCAAATGCTGCAATTATATATTTTAGAAAAAAAGTAGGGAATAATCTTTTATTCTAAAATATTTGGATACTTGCAAGTAGTAAAAGTGAAATTAGCAATAAGAGAAAGATTGAGATAAAAGCTATTATTTTTATTTAATTGATTTTCTTAATTTCTGGTATGTTTTGTATTTTTAACATGCTTTTTTACAGCTAAAAAATTCATTGTTTATATAGCTATCAAAAGTGGTCAATAATTAGGTTAATGGTCAGGTCAATAATTAAGTTAATAATCAGATTAATAATTAAGTCAATAATCAGATTAACAATCAGATTATTGATCAAGTCAATGATTACTATTTAAAAATAGTGTAACTAATTATATAACATTAGTGACTAATACATGTGATAACTAATAAAAAATATGGGTTTTAACTATAACAATATAATAATAAAACAAATATAATAAAATTAATTGATTTTTTTTATTATATTTAACAAATAAGATCTAAATACAATTTAGTACAATATATTAAAATTTAACATATATCACAAAGCTATAATATACTTAATAATATTTTTATTTAAAAAAAATTTAGCAATCAGCATATTATTATAATTTATATTACCAAAATCAACTTCAGATCTAAAATTAACAATGTTCTTAGAAACATTAACCAAAAAATCGAAAAAATTATTAACAATATATTTTATAAAAAGCAAATTTTTTTAATTTAAAAAGTTTTGACAGTATTATTATTCAAAAGATTAGTAATTAAAATGACTAAAAAACCAATAAACTTAACAATAAATTTTATTAAAGTTATCAAACTCAAATTTTAAGTTTTTAAAAAATTTAATCTAGACTTAATAACAAAATTAGCAGCAGAAATAGTTAAAAAAACAACAAACAAAAAAGTCAAAAAAACAAAAATTATAGCATAAAACTTATTATTAACAAAAAATAACACAAAAAACTTAAAGCTAACTATTAATTTAAAAAATAGTTTAAGAGACAGAAAAAATGTTATTTTATAATTAACAAACAAATAATCCAAACTTTAATACTTATAACAATAGCAGTACTCAAAAGTTTTTTACCAAATATAATATTTGTATAAAATACTAGTTTTTATTATAATAAGCTTTAATATGTTTTTAGATTTAAAAATATTAATAACAAAATATTAACAATAATAAAAATTTAAAAAATAAAAAATAAAACAAGTATAACTACTAATTTAAAAAATCATATTATTAATTTTAAAAACAATACAGTCAAAAAAAAAATTAGTCAATTTAATCTTAAAAAATTTTAAAAAATAATAACTTTTTTCTAATTAAAAGAAAAACATTAGAATATTGTCTTTTTTTACTAATATAAACCAGTTATTAAGAGTAGCAAAAGCAAAAAAAAAGTTCTTAAAATTAACAATAACATATTGTTATAAGTTAGCAGACTTTAATTTAATAGAGATAATAACACCAAAAATGCCAAAAGCATTTTTAATATTATTAGAAAATATGCTAAAAAAAACATTATAAAATATAACAAAAATAAAAAAAAACCAGAAGCATTACAAAAAAATTTGCAATCTTAAATAATAATAAAAAATCATTAATAAAAACTTTAATAATAGCAACTAAGAAAGTTTTAAAAGCAAAATTTACACAAAACAATTTAATATTGTCTTTAAAAATTAACTTAAGTTTAATAAAGCCAAACAACAAATAAAACAAAAAAGTAATCAAGACCAATTTAATTTTAAAAGTAGTATTAAATATTAGAATAGAAGTTACTTATTCAAAAAACTTTTAACAATTAAAAATTGTTTTCCAAGTATTATTAAAAACAGTATCAAAAAACAAAAAAACAGAAATTAATTTAGTTTATAATTAGATAAGCCAATAAATTTTTTGCTTTAAAAATCAATAATAATTTGTTAAAAAACACTATATATTAATAATACAGTTAGTAGTTGATCTTAGCTTATCTTAAAAAACATATTATTATTGTTATTATTGTTTATATTAGAAAAAAAGCTAATTACTGCTAAAAAAATTTTATTTAAGATCTTATTTAAAACCACAAAGATGTTTGGTATAATAATAATAAATACAAGTAACTGTTGTTATTTTTTTAATTTTTTGATCTTTTTAGCCATTTGTAAAAAGATAATAATAGTATTAATAGTAAAAATAAGAAAAACCAATTTGTTAATTAGTCTGTTGTTGAATATTTTTGGGGTTTTAAAAAGAATAGAAACAATATTAGAATTGATTTAAGTATATTTCTTAAAAAAAACTTTAACTAAAATAAAACCACCAGCCAAAAGTAAAAAAAATACTTTAAATATTATTAAAGACAGTTTTTTATTAGTTAATATAGAAAAAATAATATTTAAAACTTTTTTACTCTTTGCTTTAATTATAATTATAAAAATAGAAAAGAAAAAAAGATTTTTTTTTATTAATTTTTAATTATAAAAAATTTTATTGGATAATAAATTATGTAAAATAAAAGTTATAAAAGCTATATTTATTTAAAATATTATTAATAAAAAAAATAAAGTTTTATTATTAACAAAAATTATATAAATCAAACTATTTTGAAAAAAGTTTTAAAGAATTGTATTAAATTATTAATTTACAATAAAAAAACTAATAATAATATAAAATAATAAACAATAATACATAATAATACAAAATATTTAGCAATAATATAAAGTAATTAATAACATAAAATAATATAAAATAACAAATTATATATAATAATAACATAAAAAATAACAAAAAAAATAAGTTTTTAAAAATATGTATATATACAAATAATTTTTAGTTTAAAAAAAAGATATATTAAAATAGGTTTAATTAATTAAAAAAATTCAGACTTAATTAAAGTAAATAAAACTATTTTTTATTTTTTATTTTAAATAAAAGTTTTTTATAAATTTAATTTTTATGTATTATATTTTTTTTGTAAATTATTTTTCTAATACCAGATTTAATTAACATAATTATGTTTTTAATAACTTAAACTAATTGTTTTTGATTATAATAATTAACAAAACACTAAAATATTTAATATTTGTTTTTAAAAATTGTTATTAGCCCAAAAAAGCCAAAAAAAGTACAAAAATAATTTGATTATTATAACAAAGTAATTTAATATTATAATAATCTGGTAAAAAATAAAAACATCTCATAAAAATTAATATTACAATAAATTGTTAACTTACTAGAAAGGCAAAAAGCAAATGTTAAATACTACTGATTGTAATTGAATTGCATAAATTAAACTGAATATAATCGCAAGCAATTATCATGCATTATAAAAAATATATTCACAAATAAAATGGACAATTGAATTAATTAAAATCTTTAAATATCAAACACTTTAAAAACTGATATTACATAAAAAGCACCGAAGTTACGACACCCCACCCAGATAAATTACCCATAACATTTTGGTGCTTCCTATGATATAATCCACCACTTCAAAAATTTAATTATTTTTATTATATACATGAAAATTTCACATATATAAATAAATCACTAGTTAAAAATGGATCTTTAACAGAACGTGATACGAGATATTATCGACTGATCAACAAATACCAAGTTTCATCTCTCAACAATGAACACTTCGTATTTTAAGAAATTTTGTTTTACACCTAATTTGGCATTAGCTAAGACATTATTGGTGGCTTTAATCTGAGGGACCCTTCTGTATTGGAGGCCATTCCAAGTCCACGTCCAAAACATCCAATTCCAAAAGATCAGCAGTACAATCTAATAAAGAAGGTAAGCTGGGTTGAGTTTTCCCTAAATCTCCATGAATAAACTCTTTAATATAGCTGCAAAAATCATTCAAAATTGAAAACTCAAGTTATGGATTAAATGATTTATGGAACTTAAGAGGGGGTTAGCAAAGTTAGAGGTATAAAAAGGATACGTTCCTGCTTCTGTTTTCATTTTGATTGTTAAAAAATTACCTTCTAGCATAGCAGCCTCCATAGACCATATTTCTCGTTGACGCACCAAATCGGCGCGTCTGTATACCCAATACACATTAAGTACTGGAAAAAGCAAATAATCGATAAGATATATCCAATGAAAATTTCTCGCCTTTGTAGTACACGCACTGGAGTGGCCTGATTCAGGACAAGTCCAGTTTCTTTGAAAGCATTGATTTTCTGGATTATATCAGAAGTGACTGGACGCGAAATCCAAACAAGCGCGCTATTGTTGAGAGTTAGCAATTATTATTTAAAGATCAAAAAAATGATAAATGATCGACAAACCTATAAGTTTTGGATTTTTGATCCTCGCCTTTCTTGATTATCTGAAGTTGCTCCCTATTAGGAAATAATGATGTTTTCATTCTTTTTTGACATCCATAAAAAAGTTGGGTTGAAAGTAAATGTACTCACTGTTTAACTATGCATAAATCCCGAACCTGAACCAAGCTACTAAATTCTTCATTGATTTCTTTCTCAATGAGGCTCAAATTTTCCGGAGAAATGGAAGGCTTTCGCGGGTTAATTATTTCGAAATAAAAAGGCCTTCCACTTCCCAACATACGCACATCGAAATCTTCGCGTCCCGCAGCCGTGAAAGTGTAACCTTTATCAGATTTTTCATAATCGAGTAAATTGATATATAAGATACAGAGTCGAATACTGGATTGGGGCCATGGTAAAAGAGGCAAAGAAGTAAAGAAATAAAAAGCAAATATACCATCACACACAAAATGTCGACGTATAGTCTCGGCAATGCATTCCGAAACAGAAGTATCTTTTAGACGCACGTTATCAATCAACCAAGGAGTCTGACTAATATTCCTGGAAAGCTTTATATAACGACCTATTCATTTTGTAAATTGGAGGTGAGTAATCATTTAACAAACGTCAAGAGTGATGAACATGAACTCACCTCCCAAGTATAGAGGATCATGTTTTACGACGAGGGTTTGAATTTCACATTTGCCTTGTATTTCGGCCGGTGGACACATCATGCTTCTGAAGCGACAGGATTGCCTGTGAATTTTCAATCATTTTAAAATATGCGAAAAATTTGGAGTCTCTGATTTGACCAAAAAAAAAAGATAATCAACAGACTCCATAAATTTATCATCCGTCACTTTTTTCAAAGCTTCAAAAATTTCTTGTCGTGAATGCCTTGGTGATTGTTGGTAACCCTAAACCAATATTTGATATCATGGTATTAGCCAGAGGATGAAATTTATTCATAAACTGTCCTAATCATCATATTGAGAAAAGATTCACTCTGAATCGTGGTGAAACAATATCTCATCTTAGTCAAATTACTTACCCTTCTATGTTGAGTGTTTTTAAATTTGAGATTCGCTTCCGGAATTTTGGTCAGGAAGATATGATTACTTTGCGTGCTCACATGAATATATTCAACCTCTATTTTAAAATGGCT
Organism: Geosiphon pyriformis; assembly: GCA_016748015.1. NCBI lineage: Eukaryota > Fungi > Glomeromycota > Glomeromycetes > Archaeosporales > Geosiphonaceae > Geosiphon > Geosiphon pyriformis. The sequence goes on along the minus strand of JAAOMT010000254.1, from coordinate 149,384 downwards.
GTTGACATTATGCTTGAGGCCAGATATCTTTTCAAGAGCCTGTCCCAACAAGTATCTGAAAATTTTAGCCATATCGATGACTAAAGACACTTCGTAAGGCAAAAGGCCTGGTCTGATTCAAAAAAAAAATTGTATAAATATTTAAATATTGAAAAATCCAGTGAAATAGATTCAAAGCTACCTTAAGTTATACTTTACCCAAACTGCAGCAGAATGATTCCTCACAATGGTACTTATGGGTAAAGTAACAATTATAGTAAAATCTTTTGCTTGGTGGCCCTGGTTTTTGATAGCTTCGAAAATAGGCCCCACACATGCCATCGTATCCGCATGATATAAAAGATCGAGACAAGTAACACACACAGGTTTTTCGTTGTTTTGACGCGAGAGCTTTTCTGTAGCAGGATGATCTGGTGGTTCCGCTTCAGTAGAGGCAGCGGAACGAAGGCGATTCAAGACCTGGAGAAGAGTCTTTTTCCACGTTGAGAAATTTCTACCAGTTCAATTAGCAAGTCAGAAGGAGCCAAATACTTCGAAGCAGCAGCTACCTCCTCTGTCCAGGAATAGCAATCAAAATTTTTGAGGCCCAAAAATCGAAGAATACATCGAGCACAACAAGATGCTTTCAATAATGCATCAATGAGGACCCTTGCGCGTTGTGTAGTGAAATCCTCAGAAAATAACTCGAGGATGTTTTCATAAAGCGCATCAAACTCTAAAAGGGTCAGAGAGGCATGAATTAAATATTTACTTTTGAGAACTGCTTTTACCAAAATTAAAAAATGGATAGGTTTTACAAATATGTGATACCTTGAGTTTCATCTTTTTCGTCAAAACGAATCCTTTTCCATTTGTCTAGATCCTCGAACTTTTCTGAGGAAGTTGATTCTTTGGAGATGTCATAGAATTGAGCGAACAGGCGAATAAAAGATCAAAGTGTTCTTTTGTAAGAAAAAATTCTCATACTCTCTTCGATCTCTTTTCCACTCTCGCTTCGTGGACGTTTTGACATTTTGGCAAGGATAAGATGCTTGGGACAGACATAAATAGAGGGTAAATACTTGAAGCCCAAAATTCGACGAAAAAGGTTTATTCATTATACCTGTAAGAATAGAAAAATAGAAAACACAAGTTTCTACTGATGAGCGTTACACCAAATGTATTATTCTCGAAGATTTTTATTTATACAATTTTGTAAATACTAGTATGTGTTCAAAAACTTTTTTTACTTTTGCTCTGCTATTAAAAACTTATTACATTACATTTTTAAAAAGGTTTTTTTCTTTGAAAGGAGAAAAACGGCGAGACCAAGAAGACCGACAAAACCAGTGGCGGAACAAGACCACTGAAGGAAGGGTGCACAGAACAGACTGACGGCACCGAGGATACTGACCCAGGAGAAGGTGCACAACAGGAAGAGTTGCCTGGGGAATACTGCTTTCTTTTTTTTACCAGGCGTATATCTTCACAATCTGGACTTTCCTTATAGCATGTTGCTTTCTTTTTCTGAGTATTTTCTCCGAAACACATCTTCATTTCACAAAAAAGATTTGAAAATGTTCAGTAAAAAAAACAATATAGGCTAAAATAACAATACAATTCTTCAAATAAGAATAATAAAGTTTTTAAAAATATTTGATTCAATAAACTAATTATTGATATAATTTTCTGAGTTTTATTTTTAATTATGACAGTTATCCGACTTCACGGATTCAGGAGTTATTTGATGCTTTCAGAGAGAAGATATGGTTTTCAACATTGGACTTAAATAGTGGTTACTGGCAAGTAGCCATGAATCCAACTGACAAGGAAAAGACAGTATTCACTACCAGAGAAGGGAATTTCAAATTTGATGTTATGCCATTTGACTTAACCAATGCCCCAACTACTTTCCAACAGTTCATGGAAAGTGTATACACTGGATTACTATGAAAATCAGTAGTAGTTTACTTAAATAACACCAATGTGTTTTTAGAAACATTTGATGATCATCTTTATTATCTCCAACAAGTATTTGAAAGATTAAGAAGAGCTGGATTGAAATTAAATGCAACCAAATGCTTCTTTGGCAAAACTGAACTCAAGTTTTTGGAACATGTTGTAAGCAAAGATGGCATAAAAACAGATTCAGACAAAATTGAAATAGTTAAAAACTTTTTAGCACCAACAAATTTTACAAAATTAAGAGCATTTTTGGAATTTGCTAGATACTATTGTTGCTTCATCCAAAACTTCTTTAAACTGGTTCAATCATTTTACCAGCTTCAAGCCAAGAATATTAAATATAAATGGACTGAAAACTAACAAAAAGCTTTTGATATTTTAAAAAGAAAGCTCATTTAAGTTTCAATATTAATCTATTTTAATTATAACAAATTATTTATTATTACTACTAATGCATTTGATCAAGCATTAGAAGTTGTATTATCACAAAAAAGAGCTAATGGATAAGAACATTCAATAGCATATGCCAGCCAAAGTTTAAGTCCAACTGAAAAAAATTATAAAACTTCAGCATTGAAATATTTAGCTATTTATTAAGCTGTTATTAAATAGAAGAAGTATTTAAGTCAAAAATTTAATGTATATATTAATTACAAAGAATTAACATCAATTCAAAAACAAAAATTTGGAAATAATTGCCATACAAAATGAAAAATAAAACTATCATCATTTAATTATACTATATATTATAAAAAGAAAAAAAAATAAAATGCTGACAGCTTGTCATGAATAAAACAAATTTAAAATATTTAACCCAAAAATATAACAAAAAATGAATACACAAAAATATTAACAATTTTAATATTATATTAATACTTAACAGTTTAAGGAAAAATTATCTTAAAACAAACAAAACAACATAAAATAACAATCAAAATATTTTATTATTTACCAAAATATACCATATTAAAAAAACAGAAAATATTCAGATTAGCCAGTTAAAATAATTACAAAACCAAAGAAAGAAACAATATTGTTTAACATGTACTTAGATCTGACAACAAAACATTTTTATAAAAAAATAATCATGAAAAAAACCAGAAAAAGATACTATTGGTTATTTATATATTCAAATATCATTTAATATATTTAAAATTATAATACTTGTCAAAAAAAAAAAGAAACAAAACTAGTAAACTGTTAAGATCAATCAAAGTAAGACAATTATTTGATCAAATTAGAATTGACTTAGTTAAAGCAATTAATATATAGCAATAGTAATTAATATATAGCAATAGTTATGGACTATTTTACAAAATAGCCAAAAGCAAAAGCAATTTAAAAAACAGATGCAGAATTCATAGCCAAATTTGTTTACCAAAATTTGATTTGTTAACATAAATGTCCAAAAAAATTATTATTAGACCAAAAAACTCACTTTGTAAACAGAATATTAACAAAATTAAGTTAAAAATTTGGAATTAAGAAATCATTATTATCATTATATTATTCACAAACAAATGACTTAGTTAAAAAGTTTAACATAATATTGTGTAAAGTAATAACTAAGATCAGCCAAAAAAACCAGGACAAATAAGATTTGTTTATACTATTAGTATTATTTACTTATTAGACAATAAAGCAAAATACCACACAAGCAACACTATTTAAACTTGTTTATAATAGAACAGCAATATTACCAGTTGAGATAGATATCAATACATATTCAACAGAATCAATAACAGAAGCCAACTTTCAAAAAACATTACTAAAAAGAACATATAATTTAATGAAAACTTTAAAAAACAAAAGACAAAAAACAGCTGATAAAATACAAAAGTTACAAGCAAAACAAAAAAAACAACATAATAATTAATTACTAAATAAATCAGTTAAATTTAAGATTAAAAACAAAGTACTTTTATATCATATCAAAGTAGAAAAACAATAAAGTAGAAAATTTAACTCCAAATAGAACAAACTATTTACATTAAAGAAATTCTAAGAAATAAAGCTTATAAATTAAGATAAAACAACAAAATTTTAGCTAAAACAGCACATAAAAATTAACTGAAATTATATTACAATATAGCATTATCATTTACCAATAATATTTCACAATTAAGAGTATAATAAATATTAATTCAACCAGATAAGATTTCACAAGATCTAGAACCAATTATAATTATTAACACAAACATGTTAAAATAATTAACAAAAACAATATATAAAGACTTAATATATATAATAAAAACAAATAAAAAGATGAAAATTATTAATAACATTCATTTACTAATACAACAACTATTCCAACTAATCAAACATTAAAAACTGAACATAAAAATCACAATCAATCAATAAACTATTCAATATACAGAAAGAAAATAGAAATCCCAATATAAAATACAATATAAGATATATAGAAGATATAAAAATATAGTAAAGAATATAATAGCAAAAGTAAAAATATTTATAAAAACACCAAAGACAATAGTACTATATAAGAAGTTAACAAAAAAAAATTGAAAATAGTAAACATAGCAATTTCTAAGAAACTTTTATTATTATTATTTGAGACAAAAGCTTAATATTCAAAACTTTATATACAGATAAAACAAAACAGATGTATAATATTACAATAACTTAAACAATTTGTGGAAAAGAACAATCTATTTACACAGACATGAATAATATACCAGTTATAAACAAGATTTCAAGACTGTTTAAAAATACTGTTATACTCAATAATAGACATGATAACTATTAACCAATTGGGAAAAATTACTAATATCCAATTTGAAAAATTACAAACCAATATTGTCTAAATAATTCTCAAAAAAAAGTTATAAAGCTAATTCAAAAGAGAGATTTAAAAATTCTTAACAAAACTTAATATTAAAAAGAGAAAATAATATTATTTATAAAAATTAAAAATTACAGAATTGCTAAATTTTTTTTAGAGAATTACAGGATTTTTAAGAATCTCATATAACACAAATTATATATATATAGTAAAAGTGTTAAAAGCAGAAAAAGTATTTAGAATTTAATAGAGTTCAGAATTCCAATACTCTTCTTTCAAAAGATAGTTTTTTATAACTTAAAGTAGAAATATATCAATATTAATAAAATATCTATTTATTATCCAATTTATATTATTGTTATTTGATTAAAAATATTAATTACTTCTATACTATTAATACTTTATGTTAATAGAATTCAATACTTAACCACATTGAACCAATAGCTCTTAATCATAATAATTAATAGAATACTAATTTCTTATTTTATTTTATTTTTTTTTGTTTTGTTTCTTTGTTGTTTATTACATCAAGAATAGCTTGGTAAAAAACCTGAAATAAGAATAAAAATTTAAGGATAGCTTACCAGAAAGACATAACTGCCAGAATAAACTAATTACTATATTAAAGAAAGAAATTCACAAAAAAAACTATCAATTGAATTTCTGTTTATTATATAAAAGATTCAACCAAAATCTTCAAACTTTAAAATTTTTAGAAATTATAAACATCATTAGCTATTGAGTACCAAGTTATGGATTTGTTATTTATACCAATATCTTAAATAATTACCTGTAATATCTTTGGCCTAAGTGTATTCAACTTCTTAGCCAGCTTACCAACTTGCTTCACAAGACTGATAAAACTGTGTTTAAGAGCAGCAAATTTACTATTCAATTTATCTGAAACTGACAGAATATGTTTTACTTCTAAAGAAAAGCCAGAATTTGATAAACTATTATGTATAGAAAAAAGAGAAAAAAATTCACTAACAATTTTTGTTCAAAAGACATTGCCAAAAGTAATTGAACAAGTAATAGAAGCTGAATGTTTGACATAGATATTTGTCAATCTGTTTTTATTTGTGTTTAACAATATTTTGTGAAGAAAACCACCAAAAAAGATTTTCATCTACAAAACAGACCAATAACATATGATTTATATTCTCATACTTGGCAGAATTCAGACAAAACCAGTGCAAATTGACATTTCTTAGTACTAATATGATTTCTATAATAGCATTAAGTAACTCAACAGAATTAAAACAAACAACAGCACATTTGAATTGGGCATATATAATTAAATATTAATTAATAATACATGTTTTTTTACCAACTAATCCAATAAAATTCCAAATGTTGTGAGCATTTGTTTTTATTGGTAATATATAGAACAATGCCTTATTACAGTCTCTTGTATCTCATAAATTTTTGTCTTTATTAGCCTTTGCTATATACATAACATTCTTTCTGATCAGAATAGATTATTTTACTGTGAACAAATTAGTATATTCAATTTAGTCAAATTCTATTACAGTCTTCTGTTACATTCTTATCAATTGTATCTTGATCAACTTAATTAATCCAAACTTAAATAGCACAGTACATATAGTCTTAGCTAATGTTTTAATTGAAATTTTTTTTATTACTACAGCTTAATCTAAACACTCAGTAGATTTCTTGAGATTAATATTCACAGAAACATCTTTGGTCTTTGCCAAATTAGTTGTCTGTATTAAGCTAAATTCAGAAATAAAGATTGCTTTAATGATTTCAACAAATTTTAAGGGGTTAAAAATTTTCTCAAAACCATTGATTTTTGAAAACATTTTCTTAATTACCACCAGCTTTTCTTAAGAAGACTTCCCAACTATCTTATTTAAGCCAATATTCAAAATAAATGACTTCTTAACAAAAACATTAACCAAATTCTTTAATGGAAAAAAAAAAGCCAGTAAAACATCTAATAAAATATTATTATTATTATTATTATTATCATTATTTAAAAAATTGATTTTTCTTAATAGTTTTTCTAAAGTTTTCTTGGTTTTAATTCATGAGCCTTTTAGAGTTTAGTTAACATTTTTTTTATCAAAAGTATTTTTCTCTTCATAGTTAATACTAGTCTTTTTAATCAAATACTTTTCTTTTATGTTAATACTATTAGATTCAGTAGTGTTACTAGTATCTAAGTACTAAGAACAACCACTTAATTTTTTAGTAAAAACATTTTTAACATTAACAATATCTTCTAAAACACCATTCTTTTTTTTTTGATAAGACAGATTTGGTATTCATAATTGAATAAGAATTCTTAACAAAATTTTTTAAAATAGCAATATTAGAACCAATAATAACCTTATAATTAAGTAAAAATAATTTGGGTTTATCATACTAAATGATTAAAAACTTTTTTTCAAAAAATATATACTCTTTTGTAAATTTAAGACATAGAAAAAAAAGAAGTTTTTATAGTTTATTATATATAAATATTAATAGCTTTTTTTGTTTTAAATTTTAAAGCTTAAATAAAAAAAATATTAAAATAATTATATATTTAATATAGTTTTATAAAAAATATATTTTAAATATGTTAAAAAAATAAACAAAAATAAAATAAAAAATATAACAAATATAATAATATTAGAACTTAAACAAAAAAATTAAAAATTATTAAAAAAAAACAAAAAGTTAAAAAAATAATTAGCAAATAAAAAAGAAACTTTAAATTAAAAATTTAACAATCTTATTAAAAATGTAAAATATATTAATATTATTTTAAAAATTTATTTAACTTAAAAATAGTTAAGTTATTAAAAAAATTGAGTTTAAAATTAAAAAGTTGTTTTTAATAAAAGCTTTATTTAAAAAATATTATTAAAAATTTCAGTAAGCAAGTTCAAAATTATGAAAAAAGTTTTAGTTTTATTTAGTAAAAAAACAAATATTAAAAAGTTAGAAATAAAGTAAAAATATAACAAAAACATTAAATAAAGCTATAAAATAAAATAAATATCAAATATTTAAAGCATAATATTACAATAAAACAAATAAAAAAACTCTTTATCTTTTTAATTTTATGATCATGATTAGAGCAAAGAGTAAAAAAGCTATACAGTAAACTCTCTTTATAATCACACTTTTTGGTCAACACATTTGTGGTGATTATAGAAAGATGAGACTATAAAAAATAATTAATATCTTATCACATAATCTATATATTACATGCATAATATAATAATTAATTATATATATTTTATTTAAAAAAGCTATCTATTTGCAACTGTTTTTTCTCTTCTTGAACTTTGAGAACAGTATTACAAATTAATGTTCTCAAAGTTTTAAAAAAGTCTGAATCAACTTTTTTATTATACTGTTCTTTACAATAGTGCAATGTATCTTCAAGTACAGTTTTATTTTGATGTATAGATAGTAAAAGCAAAGGTTCATCTTTATTTTTACTTTCTAAATTTTTATTTGCATTAGAATTTTCACTATATTTGTTGTTAATAAGATTTACAATTTCATTCTCTAAGACATAAGTAAATAATGGTTTAAACTTGTCAATATTAATGAAGTCTATTGCCAATAGCTTGTCAATATCAATGTGCTCAATAAGAACTTGTACTTCTTGTAAGAGTTCTTGTTCATATCTAATAGATGGACTAATATTTGACTATTATTCAGAATTCCCATATGATGCCAACAGTTTTGGATTGTAGTTGTTGTTACTACTGACCATGCATCAATTAGAAAATCAACTGCATCCTTTAATGTTATTGTTAATATTGAAATCTTGTCATTATACTAATTAATAAGATAGAAAAAAAACAACTTTCAGTATTGTGTCTTAAAGAATGCAATAATTCCTGCATCTAATAATTGCAAATGAGATATTGTATTGGATAGTAGGTATCTAATCATAATATTAGATAATACAGAAGGTTTTCTACTATGGGGACCAGTATTATTAAGCAATAGCAAATCTTTTTTTTCTTGTGACATATTTCTTCATTTAATGAATTAAGTCATTCATTAAAAATATCAGTTTGTATCTATGCTTTTGTATTGTAATGATAAGTGATTAAAAGTGTATTTATATTAATATTGTGAAAACATTATGGCTTTGTGGCTTTGCCAATAATTAAAGACTGCAACTTGATGTTGTCTGTTGCATTACAAGCAAGAAGTATGATAATTCAACTCTTATTATGCTTGGTACCAGAGATAGATCTTGTTGTCAAAGTTGTATTTGGTGGCATTCTAAAAAATAATGCTGTCTTATTGACATTGTAAACATTATTTAGATTATATTTACTGATAATCTTATGTAGTTTCTCTCATTCCTCTGGTAAAATTTCCAAGAGGGCATTGTTTGCTTCACCATGCATTTTAATGTGGTGCAAATTATAATATTTCTTGAACTTTTCTAACCAACCATTTGATGCTTTAAAGTTATTTTCTTCCAGAAACTTTTCAGCAAACTTGAGGGCTTTTGTTTGTAAAAATTTTCCAGTAAGAATGCAGTTGATAGCTAGTGTTCTAAGCATCCATTCTTCTAATACATCATTTATCTTTATAAACATCTCTTTTTTGTCCTTTGTCAATTGACCAGAGTTGTCAGATACATTCTTTTCAATCTATCAGTCTGATTTTATAAGTATCTTTGTTACAGTGGAGTGGTCAACTTTTAGATTGAATATTTTGATAAGTCTATTTGCTAAGTAGTCAGGATGCTTTAGTTTATACTGGCAGAGAGCCTTTTTAGTCTCTAAGAAGATTGCTGCTCACTTTTGGTTCGCATTTTTTAGCATGTTAATAAGAACACATTTTTTATTGTATTTTGCTTTTATAATGCATTGATGTATCTGTTATGTCTCAAACATTATTTTGCCTTATATCTAATCAGACATGTAAGGTGTTTCATGTTATATGAGGTGCCTCAAATTATAAAAAGCAGCCAAATTATAAAAATGAAGGTTTTAATTCAACTATAGGATTTTAAGTGCAAATGACAGATTCTTGGTAAAAAGAAACCTAATTTAAATAATGCATTTGTAACACTTTTTGCCTCTTATTTCCAACTAATAATCAATAATAAAGGCTGTCAATTTGATCCTCCACATACTTACATAATTACATAGAAGATAACACAATGTTATATTGTCAAGTCCTTCAAATACAGTAATGTTTATATCAATTATGTAAACATCACAGCTAATAAAAGTAGTTGACAATTTATTTTTCTACTCTAAAAACACTTACTGATATGCTTCACGAGTTTATTAATTAAAAACATAATGATGAAACATAAAGCATCACAATCTATTCTCAATACCAATAAGGCAACATATTGCAAATTCATTTCATCAGTTATCTATAGTGTTGTATTGGTATTCAATGGCTAAGTCAAAGTTTGTTCACAATATAAAATATCTGGAAGCTATGGAAAAGAGCCAGTTGATTGGGCAATCAAGATACATAATATGATAATTGTAATTACAGAGATAAAATGGAAGATATCAATCAAGGTATGGGCCAATGTATGATTTAACTTCAAAGCATCCATACAACACAATAAAAAACATTTCTATAACATAGCCTTATAAGAAATTAAGATGTTTGGAATAATCACTGTGAGTGATTGGGTAATTATCAAAGTGGTTTCAAGCAGGATCAATGATAATAGTAAAGTTGAAGTATTATTAAGTTTGTGCTTTCCTCTTTCCTTGCCCATTAGTGAGGCAATATTGAATAAAAACCTTTTGTGTAGTCAACTTGAAAGCTTGTTTGGTCAGATCAAGTGGAGTTTTGACCAACAAATTGAGTTTTAGGATTTAGGTAAACAATAACATATGGAATTTCCTCTTATTCTGATCAACATCATTACACTCATAGCAACAATCTAAATTGTACATTGCAGTAAAACTTTCTGCATCAACTGCTTTTTGATATAATTTGACCCTTTCACTCTTGTCCTATCAACACCTTTGTCATACTCATAGCAATAACTTAACCAATTCATTGCACCAAAATTTCCTGCATCAACTATGATTCAAAAAAATTTGACCACTTTACTCATGTTCTGATCAACGCATTTGCCATTAAAGTAGTAATAATCTATCTAATTTATTGTCCCAGAATCTTCCATATCAGCCATCTTTCAATACAATTTGACAGCTTGATCCATGTTCTGATTGATGCATTTGCCATTAAAGTAGCAATGTCCTAATTAAGTCATTGCTTCAGAATTTTCTGTATCACTTGCCTTTTGATACAATTTGACAGCTTGATTTGTGTCTTGATTGACATCTTTACCATATTGATAGCAATGACCTAATCAAGTTATTGCTTCAGAATTCTTTGTATCAATAGTCTTTTAATATAATTCAACTCCTTGACTTTTGTTCTAATTAATACTTTTGTCATACTAATAGCAATAATCTAAATTGTTCATTGTAGCAGAATTTTCTGCATTACTTGTCTTTTGATATAATTTGACAGCTTGACCTGTGTTCTAATTAATATCTTTGCCATGAAAGTAATAATTTCCTAATTTATCTATTGCTATAAAGTTTCCAGTATTTAAACAGAATAGATAATGAAAATCTAATTTGAAATTTTTACATTTTTAAAAAATACCTCCAAACAGTCACAACAATTTATATGACAATAATAATTCAGTTCACTTATCTTCCAATAGCCTTAAAAATTGATATAACAATGATAATTTAGTTACTTACCTCCTAATGGCCTTAACAATCAATGCAACAATAATAATCAGATTCATTTACCTTTAGATGGTCTTAGTAATCAATACAATAATAGTAATTCACTTACCTTTAGACAGTTATGACAATCCACACAATGTTACCAGAGGTTTTTGGTCTCTTTTTTTGAATGTTGTCACTGTTTGTCTGTTGTTAATTTCACGTTTTTTGGAAGTAATTGAACCTCCAATAACTGAATTTATCTTCAAATTATCTCCTATAATTTGAACTGCTGGGCTTATAAGTGGAATGGCCAATTTTTTACCAGTTATTGTATGTAGTTATGTTGTAATAAACATCAACTCTTTTCCAAGAATTGCTCATCTGGAAGCTCATTAAAAATGTGTAGTTACTTTGCTGTAAAAGTTAACTCTTCTACAAGAATCTTGTCTGTAGGCTACCCTAATGATTATAATAAGAAAAGAAAAGAAAATAAAAGAAATGTAAAAGAAATAGAATTTTATCAAGGGAAACGTTTTCTATTCAGGCCTGGAATTACTAACAGTTTACTGAAATTGGTAGCTAATCAATTTCGAAATGTTAATTGTGTTTGAGAGAATTTCAAGTATAATAATTTTAAGGATTTGGTTTTCGAATATTTAATTTTTATTTGAATGTAAAAGGTGATTTGTTCTAATTAAGATATTTAAAGTGAGATACTATGTTAAGATACTGTGAGAAGATATATTTTCTTGAAAAGAGAAGCTTTTCTTTTATATAACTTGCTGTAGTATTAGTCTTTGAACTTGCACTTTTCTCTTTGCTACAATTTGGGTGAACTAAAGATACATTTTAGTAAACTACAAGTTATTTTACTGAACTATTAATTATTTCGGCCAATTTTTATTGATTTCAGCGAATTTTGACTATGTTAAATGGTTTAAGGTATTGTGTAATTTGATTATCTTAATTTCTAGAGTACAAATCGGATTATTGATTGAGTAATAATATTTGATAATTTGATTAAATAATAAGTAATAATTGAAATAATAATAATATATGCTAATTAATAATAGGAATTATGAGGGTAATTTTATGCTAATTAATAGCTAAATTCTACTGGTAACAACAAATATATTAATTAAATTCACTTACTTCTAAATGGTTATGGCAATCAATATGACAATAATAATCAGATTCATTTACCTTTGGATAGTCTTGACAATCAATGTAACAATGATAATTTACTTCACTTACCTTTGAATAGTTATGGCAATTATCACAGCAATGCTAAATAAATTTACTTAGTGGCTTGGGCAATTATTCAATATTTGTCACTAAGACAAGACAGAACATGCTATTTTATACCAATTTGCTTGTTGTAACTTTTAAAATTATACCAATAAAATAATAAAATTAATAAATAAAGCAAACAATAATAGATTAATATAAGTCTTATTATTGCAATACTTAAATGCAAAATAGGGTCAATATTTTAAAATAATATTTGGGGCACCTTTTATAATTTGAGATACCTTACATGTCTAATTAAATATGAGATGACATATGATTATAGTGTGACTATAAAGAGTGGAAATTACTTATATTTTGCTATTATATTTGTGAAGATAGGAACTATAAAAAGATATATATAGTAAAAGTGACTATAAAGAGATAATATTATATATAAATGGTTTTGGTTTTTAAAAAAATGTAATTATAAAAAGATAGTAACTATAACCAAAGGAACTATAGAGAAAATTCACTGTACTTGATATTTTTCCTGAGATATCTAATAAAATTTCAATTAGAAAAGCTTTTTCTGTTGTAGAAGCAACCAGACAGAACATTTTAGAAGTATTTCTTTTATTTGGTAATCATGAAAAGCTGCTTTTGGTAGTTATTGAAGCAACTTTCCCATCATTGGCTGGTTTTTTACCAGTCAAAGTTCTTTTAAAGAGACACACTTGGGTTAGTTCCAATGTTGTTTCTACCTCTACTAAGAGGTTAAAAGTGTTTAATAATACACCAGTTAATAAGTTAGTATTTTTCTCCATAGCTTCAATATTTGGTGCTTTTAGCATCTCCTCTTCAAAGAAAATGGTCAAAAAGACCAAAAGTTCAAAAAAGTGAGGACAGTTGCTTGTCTCTGCTATTGTTATACCGAACTCTTTTGTGGTTCCAAATAAGATCTCAAATAAGATCTCTGTTGTATTATCTGGTATGTTATTTAAGATGGGCCAAGATTAATTACTGGCTGTATTGCCAAATATAATGTTTTCTGGCAGATCATCACTGGTTTTAAAAACAAAACAATTATCTCCTGTGGTATTATCTGTTCTTGAGAACTGGGCTGACCAAATAAATATTGAATCATCCCCTCTTTTGGTTTTTGGTGCTACTTCTGGTGGTGCTTAAGAAACTATTACTAGTTATTAAAGATTTACTGAATAGATGGCCTTCACTCTGGTGCTTAATGCTATTTTCAAGATCAAACTGGTTTATATTAAGATTGTATTTCAATCTGTGCATGGTTTTTTGAGTGCAAAGTCTGTTTTAAAAAATAATGTAAAGCTTTTTTGTATGGAGTTTGCTTTCCAAAACTCTTTGAATACTGCATTTTTGGTTGAGCTTACAAGTTTTGTTTGTCTTATTACTCTTAAAATTGCCAAGTCTTTGGTGATTTCTGAGTCTGGCTTCCTTTCTGTTGCTATTACATTGTGTGATGTGCTTTTGGATATATCTGTTGCTAATATTAAGATGGCTTTTGGTGTTTTTAATGAAATTTTTTGTATTCAATCAAGACCTGCTGGTATTTGGCAATATGTTGTTGTTTATTTTAAGAATTTGGATGCTATTACAACTGTTCTTAATTACTGGTTAGTTTTGATAAGTAAAGATAGTATTAGAATTCTCCCTTTAGTAAATTAAAATGAAACTATTTTGTTTTATTATAGATTTAAGACCAAGTTGGTTAATTTTTCTTCTGGCTGCACAGCTTTTAAAATTAGTAATATGATTTCTTAAGTTGGTGGTCAGACATGTTTCATTCTCCAGTCTTCTGAGTCTGGTCATTGTTCTCAATTTGCTCTGGTTACATTTGGTTTTCAGGTTGATTTGGATGCTGTGATACTAAAGACTGGTACACTAAAAAAATGCCATATCTGGTGGGAAACCCCTGGTTGCTGGCATTGTTTTCAGTGTTAAGAGATAAACTACTTGGCTGTGAACTACAAGATTGCTCCACCTCCTCATTCTAAGACTTCCAAGGTGTTTAAACCACATTTTGTTGGTTTTTTGTCTTATATAAAGGCATTTGTTCTTCTTGTTTTTTCTGAGTTTTCTTCTTTGGTAATTTCTGCTTTTCTTGTGATTGTTGAAAATTCTTTGATGTCTTTTCGGCTGGCATTTTTGGAATCTAATTTGGCCAAGCTTTCTGTTTTGGTTGAATCTATTATTAAGCCTGTTGACTTTATGTTCAAAGTTTTTAAACAATTTGTTAATAGTAATCTGGTTTTAAGTTCTGCTCTTGGTCTTAAAGTCAATGAAGTTTTGGTTCACATAAGTACTTTTAGCAGAGCTGTTGGTAAGTTGGAGTGAAAAGTGGTCATTCTGAAAGCTGAGTGTGGTTTTAAAAACATTGATATGTCTGGCCCTTATGTAAGTTTGTTATCTTTTGATGATGATATGTTTTCTAATTTGATGTTTCTTTGAGAATATGAATCTGCTGTTGTAAAGGCTGATGCCTTTAAAACAGCTAAGTGGTTAGTTAGTTTGGTTAGTAATAATGCTACATTATTTGAGATTGTTCAAAAGATGTCTTCTTTGAATAAGTTTTCTTTTGATGTATCAGTGTAGTATAGCCTAAACTGACTCGAATAGCTGGTTACATATAGTAAGCACATGAATTATATCTAGCCCTGGATTACTTAGTTTAGTCTTAATTTTTAGATGGTGGTTGGATCATACTCATTAAATTCATAATAATAAAAAAATATTACAATAAAAAAAAACTTCTTTTTTTTTCTTCATCCAAATTCTCTAAAGAGCTATTTTTTAAAAAAAAAGTTTTTTGTTTTTTATCTTACTTGTTTTATTACTTTCATTATTTTTCAAGCTAATAACCCTTTTGTGATGAATCTAGAGGCTGTTTCAAGTAGCAGTATGTCTAAGAAAAAGGCTTCAAAAAATGCTCTTTATGGTTCTATTGGTGATACTTTTTCTCAAAAGAAGAAGATTTCTGTTGGCAATATTAAGCATTCTGATGATAAAAAAAAATTTCTCTGACCAAATCTGGTGTCAATAATGGCATGTATTTGAATATGAACAGTAAGTTTAGTAATAATAAACTTAGTAGTACTACAATAAATTCAGATAATGATTATTTTCTCAGTTTGGCAGCAACAACTTCCAAAGCTAAAAGAGTCAATAATAAGTTGTTTAGTAGTTCTCTTGTTAATACTATTAATTTTGGAATAGATAAGAATTTGTTTTATCTTTTCTTTCCTCTCAATATCTTTTTTAACAAAAAATAGATTGATTCCAAAGTAATGAAAACTCAGATTAAGGTGCCTATTAGGAAATTTTTTGCTTTGGATATTAATCTCTTAACAATGGAAGAGAAATTAGTAATGATGAAAACTCAGGTTGTTAAGAAAATTTTTTTAGTTGTTAATGGTTTTGGAAGGACCACTATCCTCTTAAAATTTGAAAGGATCATTAGATCTATCTTCACTTCAGAGATTAGCATAAAAAAGACTGCTTTATTGATCAAAGAAAATGGGATCATTGCAAATATAGATATTAAGAAACAAAAAATGCATTTAGATCTAGACTGTGATCATCAAAGAAATTTCCATAAACACACCAAAAAAAATGATTATTACTGCAGTATTCAAATTTGGTAAAATTCAGTTAATCAAAATTGAGTTGATTGGAATGTAATAGAAGACTGTGGTAGAATTTGCCGAATTGAGTTAGATTGAACAATTGGCAGCTAAATAGTTCTTCTTAATTAGAAAAAATTCAGTACACATGGCTATAACTATAGGAAATTGTAATACTTAGACATTAAGAGATTGGTTTAGAACTCTGTTATTTATTTTGTTTGTGAGAACAACTGCTTATAATTTGGACACTCTTTTGGAAAGAGTTGATGGAAAAACTTGTATTATCAATTGATTATTGGATTCTGGTAATAGAATTTACTATACTGGTAGTTGGTTTTGAGTTAAAAGATGATATAAAGTCTGTATATTGCACTGAGTCAATCTTAAATGGTATTAAACTCTCTTGGGCAAGATTGAATCTGATTTGGTGTAAAAAATATGAGAAGTATAGTTATTCTGCTTTGGAGTGTAATGCTACAAGTAAGGCTGCTCTTAAGCTTTCAAAATTATTTAAGAGGTCTGTTTCTAAGACAAATTGTCTTCAGCTGGCCAAGTTATATACTAAGAAAAGTGTTTCTATCTTTTGTTCTGCCATTTTTGATGGCAAATCTTGAGCACAAGTGGTCTTAGCAGCATTTGTTCTTCTTGATTTTTTCAATGGTTCTGGTTCTGGTCTCTTTTTTGGTGTTTCAAATTCCAATGGTGGGCTTTTTTTTTCTTCTAATGATGATTCTTTTTTAAGTACATAATTGGCCTCTCTGAAACACTTCTTAGAATTGCTAGCTAATCAAGTATCAAGTATTGTGTGCAGATTAAATAATGTGGAGTTGGTACCTCTGATGTCTGTTTCTTATGTTATACTTCCAGTTGTTTTTGTTCTTGTGTTGTCAATATTAGGTACTAATATGGTTCTGGATGTTTCACAGTTGTTTCTTCTTTCTTTTTCTTCAGTATTAGAAGACAAAATTGTGGATTTGGATCTGAGTAGTTTAAAAGTTTTTATTTTTAAAGTTGGCAGTTTGGAATTTAAGATGGTGGCTTTTGAAGTTTCTATTGGCTTAATTTTGGAGAAATTGGATCTGTTGTGTGCAAATTTGGGTTCTTTAGTGCATTATTTGTCTCAATGAGTAAGCTTATTTGGAGGGTGGCTACATGCAATATTAGGAATATGACAAATTTAGCTAAACAAAAAGATATTGTTTATTGGCATAAGAACTTGAATAATATAATTTCTATTATTACTGAAACAAAATTGAGATCTAATATTAGGCCTTGAGTTATGAATAAGTTTAATAGAATCCGAGTTTTCACTACTGGTTTGGATGCTGGTTTTTGTGGTGCTGAAGTTGCTATAATTATGGATAATTTTTTGGCTTATTATGTGTTGAAAGTGGATAAGATTTCTGGTCATTTGATTTCTGTTGTTATCAGTAGAATTTTAGCTATTAATTAGCACGAAATTACTCTTATAATTTCTATTATCAATTAGCATATAGTATTATTATTTCGATTATTATTTATTATTTAATCAAATTATCAAATATCATTACTCAATTAATAATTCGATTTGTACTCTAGAAATTAAGATGATCAAATTACACAATACTCTGAACTATTTAATATAGTCAAAATTCGCCGAAATTAATGAAAATTGGCCGAAATAATCAAATAGTTCAGTGAAATAACTTGTAGTTTGCCAAAATGTATCTTTAGTTCACCCAAATTATAGCCAAAAAAAAAGTGCAAGTTCAAAGACTAGTACTACAACAAGTTGTATAAAAAAAGAGTTTCTCTTTTCAAAAAAATGTATCTTCTCATAGTATCTTAACATAGTATCTTACTTTAGATATCTTAATTGGAACAAATCATCTTTTACACATTCAAATAAAAATTAAATATTCGAAAACCATATCCTTAAATTATTACACTTGAAATTCCTTAACACAACTAATGTTTTGAAATTGATTAGCTACCAATTACAATAAACTGTTAGTGACTCCAGGCTTGAATAGAAAACGTTTCCCTTAATAAAATTCTATTTCTTTTACATTTCTTTTATTTTTCTTTTATTTTCTTATCATAATCATTAGGGTAGTCTACAGACAAAATTCTTGTAGATGAATTGAATTTTACAGCAAAGTAACTACACATTTTTAGTGAGCTTCCAGACAAGCAATTCCTGGAAAAGAGTTGATGTTTACTACAATGTAACTACATAAAGTAACTGGCAAAGAATTGGTTATTCTATTCATAACCCCAGCAGTTCAAATTATAGGAGATAATTTGAAAATAAAAGTTATTGGAGGTCTAACTACTTCTTGAAAACATGAATTTACAGCAAATCAACATTAATAACATTCAAAAAAAAAGACCAAAAACCTCTGGTAACATTTGGTGCTCTCCCATGAAAATAACACAACAACAACAAATTCAAAATAGCGACCACACTAGACACAACAACTTTAGAGTATTATCAGTCAATCTATACACACTGCAAGCAAAGATTCAACATTCAAGACGGAATTGAAATTTTTAAGAAATCACTATACTAATACATTAAAAATTGCATCAACAACTATTTTTTTGGAAGCTACAACATTTCAGAAGTCAGAAACAACCTCTACAATAATTTAGTACATTATTTACAATTGAGAACAGAAGACCTGAACAGTAAAACACTTGTTATCTACTTCCAAGAACTTAATTTTAACATTATTGAGTATTGTGAAGAAAAATACCCAGTACAGCCCAAATACTCTCTTGACTTTGAATCAGAAACAGAAACAAGCAACAAAGGCAAACAAAAAGTGAAACAATATTTAAGAACGACTCCAAATACTTCAATACTACCAAAAACAACTGCCAAACACTTGCAAACACCTGAACAAAGAACCAGTGTCAAATTACCACTTTCTATTACACTATTTCTAATTTTACTTGCTCAATCACAAACACCAAATTTACTACTTAACCATTTTTCCAGACCAGAAGATTTTTAGTCACCTAAAAATCTTACTCAACAGCAAGAACCAATATCAACCAACACCAATATTATTGATTACCTACAAGAAAACAAAAGTAATTATTCAGAGAACTTGAAAAGTGAAGAAACTAAGTCAAAACAAAAAGAAACTACAGAAAACAAAGAAGAAATAGCAACTGCTTACATTGCAAAGATTCCAGAATTCACTGGTAAAGACAATGATATCAGTCTTCAAAAATGGCTTGATAAAGTACAGAAAGCAGGAGATGCAAATGGTTGGAATGCAGCAAAAATGCTCAAAGCAATTCCATATTTTCTCCAAAAAACTGCAGGAGAATGGTTTAAAAACTTAGAAGAACTATTTGAAAACTGGCAAGCATTTAAAGATCCTTTCTTACAACAATTCACCAACAACAACACCTTTATTACTCTCTGCAATTGCTTTCACAATATCAAACAAGAGACATCTGAAACTGTTATGACCTATCTTGGGAGATTCAACAAACTTTATCAATGAATTCAACAATTAGAAACCAATAACTACTATTCCAATGCTCAGATTCTGGATCAGTTTATAGCAAGATTAAAAAACAAATTGATAAAAAAAGTTTGTCCACATGCACCAGCAAACTTAGCAACTACCATTAGACATGCAAAAAACTATGAAATGGCAATAAAAGAAGCAAACTACACCAAACTTGTTAATCTGGCTATTAAAGAAACCAGCTTAACAGCTGAAAAAAAGATAGACTAACTCATAAAGAAGGTTAAAAGCTACTTTACAAACCAACAACAACAGCAACAACCACCACAAAGATATTAACCTCTACAACAATGCAACCAAAATGGCTTTGGATCACTATCTAACAACCAATTTCAAAATTGTTATTATTGTGGAATTCCAAGACACTGGAAACAAGATTGCAGAAAATTGCAAAGAGACCAACAAAACAGGAGTAATTAACGTTACCCTTCACCACAACAATCTTATTACCAACTTTTACTACCAACTCATTATTCACTAAGACCACAAAATCAAAACAATTACTATTAACCAGCTCCACAACTAATGCAACAACAATATCAGCAACCTTTACCAATTCAGCAATATCAAATACCACTCACTCCACAATATCAAATACCAGCCAGAAGACTGATGTTACTCATAAAAAAAAACAGATATAGGAAAACAGTAGACCAATAAAAAAGTAATAGTTAACATGTAAGTACATTGCTCAGCAATGTGAAGCAATGTCAGAAATCATGGCACATTGCTTGAAAAATTATAGAACATTGCTCGAAAATGTGAGCAATTTTATAGAACTCAAATTATGTATATATAGTAGTAGTATCAGAAGTTAGAAAATTAGTCAAAGAAACTCAAAGTCAATTAATTTGCAGAGTCAATTAGACTTATAGAATCAATTAGACTCGCAAATCATAATTATTAAAAATACAAAAAAAAAAAATCCTTCTATTAGAATCAAAAGTTAGAAATCTTCTTTCCATAAACATTAAATAAATTATCTACTATTCAAATCCACTCTCTACTATCAATACTTTATGTTGATAGTAATTGATATTTAACTATGCTGGAACAATAGCTCTTAATTATGACTATTAACAAGATATTAACTTGCATATTGCCTTGGCTCATTTTTTTTTGTTGAATACTAACTGATTAAGGATTAAAGTGCCAAGTAATTAACGTCACAGATAGCCTAGTAAAAGACCCAGAAATAAGAGTAAAATTATATATATATTAACAAATAGCTTACCAAAAAGGCACGAATGCCAGAATAAATTCAGCCACCAAGCTGAGAAAAAAATTGGGAAACAACTTACAAGAAAACTGTAAATAACCTAAACAAAGAATCTCTGTCCATTATACAAAGAACTCATTAACTCTAAAATCTTCAAATACAACCAACATATCAGTATTACCAGCATTGTCAAGAGATTGAGCACCAAGTTATGAATTTGTTATTTGATTTGAGACTCCAAATAATCATCTGTAACACTGGTACAACAAAACCAATTCACACCACAAAATCGTTTTTTAACAAACAACAACAGAATCAATCCAAATAACCAGTTGGTTCTCTGAAATTCTGGTCAGCAAAAACCCAATTACTATCACACTCAGCCCAGTTATTTAACAATGTAAGAAGAATTGGATTTTCAACAACCTGCACTTTCTGAAGGTAAAGTTGCAGCACTAAGATCAAATTCTTTCAACAACACTATTTCACCAGCCCAAATTGCCCAAAATGCTAATCTTTCAAATATATTTCCATTCGAATTTGAAGCAAATGAATCACCATTCTTGCTTAGTAATGCAGTAATTAATAAACAAAAAGCTATCACTGCCATCTATACTGAAGCTACAGTAGAGGGAAAACCCATTTGATTAATTCTAGACAGTAGATTAGCTGGAAGTATTATCACATACCAATTAATGCAACAACTTGGTCGAAATGTTGACAAACCAGTCCAAACAGTAATTGTGATAGCAGATGGTATGAAAAAAACACCAGTAGGAGAAATTAACAACTTTTCATTTACCATTAATGGAATTACTATTCCAGTTAAAGTTTTAGTTATGGATGTACCCCAATACCAAGCTCTTATTAAAAATGATTGGCTTCTTAAAACCAATACAAACTTAGACTGGGAAACTTAGGAATTAAAAATCTCATACCAAGAACAATACACCATAATATCTGCTACTTGTGGAACTTTCAACAAATGATCAAAAAAAGCTCTAGTGTTTGAATTTAAAGAGGAGAAAAAAATGCCACTTACCAAAACCTATATGGCCCTTGGATCAACATCCAATTGGGCTGAGGAAACAGAACAAAAGATTTTTGAAAAATCAAGAGAATGAAAGAAAGTTAGATATTCCACATCTGAACCACAAAGAAAACCACCATATATTCCACTAAAATGCAAAGATTGCAAAAAGAAGCTTTTATCTATGAGAGCCTGTATTCTTCAGAAGAAGAATATGAAACTCACACCTGCTACTTCTGCAAAGCATGCCATAAAAAACGATTTGAATCCTCAAAAAGAAGTGGAAAATGGGACAACACACCTTGTTTTACATGTGGAGATATGCTACCAGAAGAATGCAACTGGATTGATGTTGCAATGAGAGGAGGAGTATGTGATCAAACCTGTCAATATGTTCTATCAATTTCGGAAAAAGTCAGAAGAGGAACACCATTTGATGCAACATACAACAGTGCTCTCAACAAACTCTATTACTACTTTCATGATGCTGAAATGATTTTTGATTTGGCAATGGCATTAATCAATAGAGCCATCCAAGAAGATGTCTGCCAAATGAAAAAAACTGAATACATTAAGTATACAATGGAATTAGCTGAATTCAACTATAAAGATGAAGTGGAAACATACCACCAAATTGCAAGCCACACTTATCCAATCCAAGAAGCTCAAATTCAATGATTAGAGCAAATGAACATTCAATTGTGTGAAAAATGCATCATGCCTTGTGATGACAAATGTTGTCCAGAATGCTATGCTCTTAACATTCCTCTGTCCAGTAAAAATGACCAGAAAGAAATCGAATTTGGGAAACCAGAAACAAAAAATAAAACCACAACAACACCAATCTATCTTACTAAAAACCAGCCTGCTATACAACTCAAATACTTTGACAACAATGGGCAAGGAATAAAACCAGAAAAAGCCCACGAAATTGATGCAGAATATGATTTCAGATATCCTGGCAAAGATACTTTGGTTCTTCAACCAAAGTCTTTAACAAAAATCAACTTCAAAATTGCCCTTGAAATTATATCTGAAGCAATGATTCAAATTGCATCCAAATCATCATTGGCAAGCAAAGAAATCAACATTAAAGGAGTAGTTATAGATGCAGGATATATTGGAGACATTACTATTATGTTGTAGAATAAAACAGACAAACCATTCAGGATTGAACATGTCAAAAAGATTGCCCAAGCAATTTACTTACTCTTAATCAACATTTCGGGTTTACAATCAGTTAACAACAGAGAACAATTGGAAAAATGTAAAAGAGAAATGCAAGGTTTTGGTTCAACTGGACGATTTACAGTCTCAGTAAATATAGCTCTCAATATACAGAATGAATCTTACCAGATTCTTCAACTTCTCCAACCAATTATCATTTCACTTTTTGGTGAACATTACGAAATCTACACTTGTTCAAAACCCACCACTACTCAACAAATCTTTGATTCCAATAAACAAATCTGTTTAAAGCATGAAATCTCAATTCCAAATGTTTATATTCCCAAAAGAACGAAAAAATTTCAAGTTACATTCTACAACCCCAATAATTACCCTATTGTCTTATTGAACAAATTGGAGATTAGAATCATATACAGTAACATCTTTCAAGATGAAAACCCTCAAATTGTCTCTAATTTCATCGAAATTATAAGATATACATTACTTCCAAATCCAAACATCATTTCTACTACTGAAAACTACCATCTTTTAGAAGAAAAACTCTCTAGAATCAACATGAGTTTCTTAGAACCCCAACAACAAAGACAATTGAAACAGCTAATAGCTGAATTTGCAGATATTTTTGCAAAAGACAACAATGACCTTAGAAAAACTGATATTGTTCAATATCAGATCCACACAGAAGATGCTCTGCTAAAACAATAACAAGCTTATCAAGTTCCACCCACTAGCCACTAGTTTATCAGAGAAGAAGTCCAAAGAATGCTCAATAATGGATTGATTCAACCATCAAGAAGTCTTTGGGCCTTACCAGTAGTACTTGTTAAAAAAAAAAACGGAAAAATCAGATTCTGTGTAGATTATCATCAGCTCAATAATATAACAATTGAAGATGCCTACTCTCTTCCAAGAATTGATGATATGTTGGATGTCTTAGGAAAAGCCAAGTTCTTTTCAACTTTAGACTTGGAAAGTAGATACTGGCAAGTCGAAATGGACCCAAAAAATCGACTCAAAACAGCATTCACCACTCAAGGAGAGAACTATGAGTTCAATGTTATGCCTTTTGAACTCTGCAATACATCAGCAACATTCCAATGACTCATGGATGTTGTATATAAAAGACTCTTATGGCAATCAGTAGTTGTCTATCTTAATAACACTGATGTATACTTACCAAGCTTTGAAGCCCATTTTATTCACTTGTGAGAAGTTTTTCAATAATTACAAAAAGCAGAATTGAAGTTAAACATTGAGAAATGTCACTTTGGAAAAACAAGCTTAATTTTTCTTGGACACATTGTCAGCAAAGATGGAGTCAAACCAAACTCTGGAACAATCAGTGCTGTCAAAAACTTCCAAACACCCAAAAATACCATAAAGTTGTAAGGATTTGTAGAATTAGCCTCATACTATCAGAAATTTATCAAAAGATTCTTAGAAATTGCCAAACCACTCAATTATCTCACCAACAAAAATGTGCCATACAAATAGACTGAAGAACAACAGAAAGCTTTTGAAACTCTCAAAACAAAACTAACAACAGCCCCAGTTTTTGCTTACCCATATTTTAACAAATAATTTCAACTAGTCACTGATGTTTTACACATAGCATTTGGTGTCATCCTATTACAATTGAATAAAAATGGCCAGGAGCAAGTCATTGTCTATGCTAGTAGAACACTCAAATCAACAGAACTCAAATATGGCTTAACTGAATTAGAAGCTGCCACAATCATTTGGGCTCTTAAACATTTTCAACAATATCTGAAGAATAAAAAAAAATTTGATATTATAACTGACAATATTGGCCTCAAATGGCTCAATAAAAAGAAAACTAAACAAAGTGTTAAACAGTCTCAATGGAATAACTTCCTAGCAGATTACAAATATATTGTATACCACAAACCAAGAAAATTACACACAAATGTTGATAGCCTTTCCAGAATGAGACAAGATTAATAACATCAATAAATCTATTACAACTTACCAACTTACCAACAAATAACAAAGCAACAATGGATCCCAGAAATTACAACAATCTTAAAAACTATTTGGAGACTCTTATCATACCAGAAAATTGGTCTCCAAGTAAAAAACATTGATTACAACACTAATCCAAACAATATTTTATACACCATAACAAAATTTATTACAAAAATCACAGAAACCCAAACCAACCACTTAGATTAGTACAAAAAAAAACAATCCTATATAACATGCATACAGATCTTTCTTTAGCACATTTGGGAAGAGATGAAACAATTCAAAGAATTCTTGAACATTATTTTTGGCCTCACATGCAAAAAGACATTCAACAATATATAGAATCTTGTAATAATTGTCAAAAAAAAGAAGAAACTCGCCCCACAGAATTTTTAAATCCAATCAAAGTTGAACAACCTTTTGACAGAATTGGAATTGATTTAGTCGGACCATTATCTATCACAACCCAAGGAAATTATTATATTGCAGTTGCAATAGATTATCTTACCAAATGGCCTGAGGTTAGAGCCATCCAAAGAGCAGATGCAAAATCAGTAGCAAATTTTATCTATAAAGACATTATTTGTAGACATGGATGCCCAATTAAACTTTTATTTAATCAAAGAACACATTTTGTGAACAACTTGATACAAAAAATTTGTGAATGATTCAATGTCAAAAAACCTTTATCATCACCTTATCACTCTCAAACAAATGAACTTGTAGAACATTTCAACAGAACATTGTGTGAATCTTTAGCCAAAGTCTCAACAGATTTTGAACAAGAATGGGATATCTTTATTTTATTAGTGTTATTAGCATACAGAACACTAAAACAAGATACTACAAAACACACACCATTTGATCTTACTTATGAAAGGACAGCAACATTACCAATTAATTTCACAGTAGAAACATACCCAGTGCAACCAATCAATAAAAAAAACTTTCAAGAAACACTCCAAAGAAAAGCTTACACTTTCTTTAGTATATTAGAAAAAAAAAGACACATAACAGCCTCTCATATTGAACACTCTCAAGCTCTACAAAAAAAAAGGCATGACAACAAATTGCCACCAGTTACCAACAAATTTAAGGTTGGAAATAAAGTTCTCTTACACAAAACTAAGACTGAAAAACAATGGAGTGGAAAATTTGAATATAAATGGGATGAACCATTTTATATTCATGAAATTTTAGGCAATGGATCATACAAGTTAAGACTTGATGACAAAGTACTAACAAAAGTTGCACATGGAGATAGATTGAAACACTATCATTCCAGAAACAATCTTGAATCATTAATTTCACAAATTGGTATACATTCCCCTTTAATTAATTCTGAAGATATTCTCTGAAATTTAGAACCAATAATTATAATAGAACAACAACCAAACTTGAACACTTAATTTAACATAATTTTACAATAATTATTTTAATAACACACAAAAACAAAAATAGTAAATAATTACAAAAAACACCTAAACCTAAAAACAAATAAAACCTCATATCCAAAAATAATTTTCTTTATTCTTCTTTTTATTAGTTAACTATTTTTATTATGATTATTCCCCGAAATATTCAACAAATATTTTAAAAATTAATGTTAGCCTTGAAAACACTTCCTGACTTATTCATAATGATTAATAGAAGTCAAATTAATTACATTCAAAAAAAAACACAGCCCCAGTAGTAAATAATTCTCAGAACTATTATTCCTATAGAAGAAAAGCAAGAAGTCACTTTGAAAATAGGTTACCAGAACTTTTGAAGCAAGCACTAAAAGAAAACCTTTTAATTGCCCCTATTGACATTCCACCAAATGCCACAATACAACAAAAACTTCTACTATTTTTTAATAAACAAAACAATGAACATACTCTTATATATAGATATTTTCATATTGAAAAAACATTTTATGAATGAAAACTAGAACTTGAAGCAACCAACATCATTCCTGAGGCTATATAAAAACAAATTCACAATGAATTCAAAACAGCAGCTGGACTAACAAACATCCACTACAAACTTAGAGCAGCATCTAGACTCTATAATTTATTCAATACTTGTAAAAACGTCCTACAAAATTCAATACTCCATCCAATGAAGATTCAATACATTAGAAAACTCACAGAACTGAAATTTCAACAATTTTCAGATCAGATCACTTCAATTATCTTAGACTACTATCTTAACATTATAGATAGTGCTTGGACTTTAACAGAGCTCAGTCTTAAGAAGAAGATTATGTTACCAGTAAAATTTTAGCTATTAATTAGCACGAAATTACCCTTATAATTCCTATTATCAATTAGCATATAATATTATTATTTTGATTATCACTTATTATTTAATCAAATTATCAAATATTATTACTCAATTAATAATTCGATTTGTACTCTAGAAATTAAGATGATCAAATTACACAATACCCTGAACTATTTAATATAGTCAAAATTCGCCGAAATTAATGAAAATTCGCCGAAATAATCAAATAGTTCAGTGAAATAACTTGTAGTTTGCCAAAATGTATCTTTAGTTCACCCAAATTGTAGCAAAGAGAAAAGTGCAAGTTCAAAGACTAGTACTACAACAAGTTGTATAAAAGAAGAGCTTCTTTCTTCAAAAAAATGTATCTTTTCATAATATTTTAACATAGTATTTTACTTTAGATATCTTAATTAGAACAAATCATTTTTTATACATTCAAATAAAAATTAAATATTTAAAAACCATATCCTTAAATTATTACACTTGAAATTTCCTTAACACAACTAACGTTTTGAAATTGATTAGCTACCAATTACAATAAACTGTTAGTGACTTCAGGCCTGGATAGAAAACGTTTCCCTTAATAAAATTCTATTTCTTTTATATTTCTTTTATTTTTCTTTTATTTTCTTATCATAATTATTAGGGTAGTCTACAGACAAGATTTCTGTAGATGAATTGACTTTTACAACAAAGTAACTACACATTTTTAGTGAGCTTCCAAATGAGCAATTCCTGGGAAAGAGTTGATGTTTACTACAATGTAACTACATAAAGTAACTGGCAAGGAATTGGTCATTCCATTCATAAGCCCAGCAGTTCAAATTATAGGAGATAATTTGAAAATAAAAGTTATTGGAGGTCCAACTACTTTCTGAAAACGTGAATTTACAGCAAATCAACATTAATAACATTCAAAAAAAGAGACCAAAAACCTTCAGTAACACTGTACATTTTCTGTTTAAAAACAAGCTTTTAGTCACAGTCTTGGGTCTTTACACTAGTGTATCTGTTAGTACACATTTTGGCCAAGCTGTTGATATTAACTCTATGGTTTTTAAGACAGTTAATTCCAGCTCTTTTGTGATTTTGGGTGGTAATTTTAATAAGAATAAATCTAAGAGGAGTGTAAATTTCAAGTTCTGCTTGGGTTTGGGCCTGGTTAACACTTTTGATGAACATTTACTGGCCAAAGCTTCTACTTAGAGCAATTCTAAAGGTGTTGAAAGGGTGATTAATTTTATTTTTGTAAGTAGGAATTTGGTATCTGCAATTGTATCACACAAAGTTGATAATATGTCAGAGTTTTTTGATATAAATCATAAGTCAATTTCAGCTTCTATTGGTTTGGGTGGATTTCTGGATGCTTATCTTATTAGCACTTACAAACAGACCAACTAAGACTAGTAGAGGTTCAAGTTGGAGAATGCAGATGAAGTTCAATAGTTGTATTTTAAGGAGTGTTTTTTTGCTAAATTGTTAATCAGATCTACCACATTTAAGACCATAAAAAACAATGGTAACTTGGATATAATGTAAAAGATGCTAAAAGAAGCCATAATGCAAACTGCTACTGGAGTATTTATTAAAAGTTAATATAGTAAATATAATTGTTTAAGGAACAAACAATCTTTGAAATTTTATAAACTGGAGCTGCTTATTACTAAAATTATGAAATGTTAGAATTTTAAAGATCTTTTGAATTTTGACCATTTCATTAAAGTTTGGCTGGCTATTGATAAAATTGAGACTTCCAAAATTGTCAATATGGTTTTAGGAGGTGCAAATTTGATAAATTTGGTTTTATATTTGTTACTGGTGAAAAAAAAGTATTAAAAGTTCAAGTATTATGAGTTAAAATTAGCTAAGAATCCTAATATTAGGAAGGTTATCAATTGTTATATAGAAGATTTCTGTTCTAACAAAAGACATATGATAAAGAGCATTTTAAAGCATCCATTTTGCAAAATGGTTTTGAATTACTTGATAATGGAGAATGAGATGGTAGTTGAGCCTAAGAAAATGAAGCTTAAGGTCGATGAAATCATAAAAGAATGGACAAAGAAGTAATTGGTACTTCCAAAGATGCCCAATCTCTGATCTCATCAATATATGCTTCTGAATTATATGGATGATAATGTCTTCTCTGATGTAATAATGAAGATTGACATAGGTGAATTGTTTTTAATTATCAGTAACTTGCCTAATAATAAAGCTGCTGAATTGTCAAGAATTCTTAATGAGCTTTGGAAATATTGTAGTAGAGAGATGTTGGCTTGTTTTTTAAAGCTATTAAATGCTTATTTGACTTCTGGTACAGTTTTGATCCCATAAAAGAAAGCATAAGTTTCAATAATTTCAAAGTCTTACAAATAAAATGAAGTTTTGGCAAACACTAGGCTTATTGCTTTGATTAAAACAGCCTGGAAAATTTTATCAAAAATTTTTTTCAATAGAATATTTTTGGCTTGTAATAAATTTAATGTTCTTTGTAATGATAACTTTTTGGTGTTAAAAAGTACTTTAACTTAGTCTCTTATTTTGCCATTAAGTCAGTTGTTAAAAATGCTTTGGAAAAAAATAGAAAGCTCTAATTGGTATTACAAGATATACATAAAACTTATAATTTAGTAGCTTGTATTATATCAAAATGTGTAGTCAATTTATCAGGTTTTTTGGTAATATTTATGAGAACAGGGTCAATAGAGTAATAACAGATTTTGGATTTTCGAATAATTATAGAGTACATGATGGTTTGAATTAGAGTGAGGTTTTTTCTTCACTTCTTTAAAGAATTTTCTATGATCCACTTTTGTGTAAGATTAAAAGACATAAGTATTTATATAATTACAAAATTGATACTAGATTTGTAACAAGATCTGGCAGAGTTAAAGCAACTGATAAGAAAACTTTTTTTTTGGCTGTTGGCACCTTTGTTGATAATACAATTTGGGTTGGAAGTTGTCAAACTTCTACACAGTATATCTTGAATATTACTAGTGAGTTTTTTAAGATCAATGATATTTCAATTAATAATAATAAAACAGTAGCTATTTTAATCAATCAAGGTGTTAAGTCTGCTTTGCTACTAATTAATGGTTTGTCAATTTTGATTGCTAAAAAAGATGAGATGCACAGATACTTAGGCATTTTTTTGTCTATTTAAGGTTTTTTCAAGTTTAGTTTGGCTTAAGCTTATTTGAATATCAGGTTTTTTTCTAATATAATAAAGAAAGCCATTATAGATAAGCAATTTTCTTATTTAGTTTTAGCTGTTTTATAGTTAATAGTTGAATATCATATACAATTTAGTTTTGTTTCTTCAGATATATGTTACAAGTAGGACATTTTGATCAAGAAAAGTCTTAGATCTAAGACTAGTTTGTTATGTAACTTTCCTAGTGAGGCTTTATATCATCTTTTTTTGTATAATTTAAAGCTTTTTGAGCAAGTACAATTCAAAAAAAAGTTAGTCTTACTGGTTTTTTTTCTAATGCCCATAGTATTCTTAAACATTTATTTAAACATAGATTTTTGGATTTACAAGTTTTGGAGTAGTTCTCTTTAGACTTTTTACAGTATCCTGTTAAGTTGCAAGTCAGTTCAGTGAATAATTTTTTGGCTGGTGTGGTAAAAATTTTGCTAGAAAATAAACTGTCTTTGGTAAATAATTTGCCCAATGCTTTTTGTAGATCTGACAAATTTCCAATGTCTGACATCTTAGATTAGTTTTTATATTATGATTCTGTTTTTTTTTGAGATGGTTTGACATTGCTTTTGATAATAGGCTTTTGGACAGAATAGAAAGGGTAATGGAATAGAAAATGTTTTGGTGGTGAAAGAAGTTGGATCTGAGAAATCTCATACTTTATTAGTTTATTATAGTAGCTAAATTTATGAGCAAACATGTTTTCTTAGAAATTAGATCTGCTGGTACTCCTAAATTGCCAGTGTTAAGTGTCTTAAAATCTGAGACATTTTCTGTGTTTATGGTAGTCTAATGGAGGTTTGGTCTAATTGTATTGAGGTTTATACAAATAGATCTTTAAAGAGTGCTGGTTCTGTTAAAGTGACTAGTGGTGTGACTGCCTATTTTTCAGCTATAAATATGAGTATTGGAGTTAAAGTGTATGGATTTTTGTCTTCCACTTTGACTGAATTGCAAGTCATTGCTTTGGTCTTAGAATATATTCCATTTTTTTGTGTTGTGATTTTGTACTTGGACAGTCAATCTGCTATTAATGCTTATGTATTGGAAATTTCATTTGCCATGCTTGAATTCCACAATTATTGCTGGATCAAAAGATTACATATTGTTAATCTTATCAAAAATAAAGACATTTTGGTTAAGTGAGTGAAAGTTAAAGAACATTCAGGGATTCTAAGCAATGTTAAGGCTGATGAATTGGTAGAAAAAGCCACTTATTCTTCACTTTTTTTGTCAGTTGGAATTCAAGAATAATTTTTTGTTGCTAAAAATACTGCTGTGTTTGGTAATACTTATTACTTTGTTCATGATATTTATTAGTCAATTTGCTATGCTTGTTGGGAAGCTGGTTCTAATTATGATGTTGTTTTGAATGCTTTAATTAAAAAGATAATTTGGACTACTATTGCAAAGATTTGGCATCCTGATTAACACATGTTTTCTGAGTTTACTAGCAAGAGCTTGGCTAATATGTGCATTTATTTGATGAAAATAGTACATAGATGGTTGTCAAAAATAATTAAGAAAAAGTTGTATAATAAGAGTTATTCTGGAGTGCTGTGCTTGCTATGTGATAACATAAAATTATCTGATTATGATTTTGCTTGTCCTGGTAATATTGGACTTCATAAAAACATTTTGAATAAAGCTGTTAAAAAATGAGTTTTGGTAACAGATTTCTCTTGCTCATTTATG
This sequence comes from Geosiphon pyriformis, assembly GCA_016748015.1. Lineage (NCBI taxonomy): Eukaryota > Fungi > Glomeromycota > Glomeromycetes > Archaeosporales > Geosiphonaceae > Geosiphon > Geosiphon pyriformis. The sequence goes on along the minus strand of JAAOMT010000254.1, from coordinate 116,917 downwards.
TTGGTTATTTTGCATATACTCTTAAGATGTTCTTTAGACTTGGATCTGTATACTGCTATATATAAGAGTTTTGTATTAAGAGATTGATATGCTAAGACTGCTCTGGTCTTTAAAAAGAAGAGAAAAACTGTTTTGGCTCTTATTAAATATGTTAAATTTGTGGTAAAATTGCATTATATTAGGGTGTAGCTTATTAAATCCAAGCATAAAGTAAATATGGATAGAGTTAGTTTAGTCAAAGACAATAGTGTGGTTTCAGGTTTGTTTTAATGCTTGGTTTCTATGTTGTTAGATGGAGTGGTTTATATGCTTGGTATTTTGGAGTCCTTTGTTGTCAATTTTGGTAGATACAGGATGTGTTATTTTTTTTCTAGTTTAGATAGTATTATGGGTAAACTTGGTAGGGTAGAAAGATGGTAACATTTGGTGCTCTTAATTATTGGTAAAACATGTTTTGCGTAATTCTGGTTGCTTAATCTTAATTATCAGTCTCTAAAGATCTTATTTTACTGGTTGTGAATTTACCTGTTGAGTTCTTTGGTTATAAGGCACAGAGTTTTGGTTCTCGCTAATTGCAACTTCTTATAAAAGTGAGCTTTCTTCTTTGAGCTAACAAGTGCAGTCATTAGGGTCTGGCAGTGGTTTTTCACCTTTTTGGTAAGCTATCAAGATAATATTAATATTTAAAAACTTAGGAGGAGCTTCTCTCTTTTACCAAACTATTATGAAGTTTATTCCCAAATAGTCAATTTTACTATATTGCCACTCCACAAGAGAAAAATAAAAAAAAAATAAAAAAAAAGAAAGAAAATAAAAGAAAAGATAAATTAATATCATTAATCACCATGATCAAGAGCAATTGGTCCAAATTGTTAATAGTTCAAAGCAGTTATGCTAAGAACATCTGTTCTGGAATGAAGGTACAAAATAATTATTAGTTCATGTAAATTCCACAAAGTTCAAGAACATGAATTCGTGATTCTGATTTTTTAATAATTAATTTATTTCAGAAGATAAAGATAGAATAAAATAAATAATAGAAAGGATAAGAATATTTGATTCTTGTCTAGTAGTTTATATCTATCTGTCTGCTGTTTTTACCTTCTATAACTACTCACTTTTATATATTCTTTTGGTTTTACAGGATTGCTTCTGATTGTTTTGTTATTGCTAACTATTGCTTTGTTATTTTTGTTATTGCTTTATTCTTCTATGTTATTACTAGTTATTCTATATTATAACACATTATCTGGTGTTATTATATGTTATTTTGTATTATTCTATGTTATAACATGTTATTCTGCACTATTCTAAGTTATAATGTGTTATTTAACGTTATTGTATGCTATTCTGTATTATGTTACATTCTTGGTCACGTTTTTTTATAACTTCAGATCAGTTTTTCTACTTAGGTAACATTATCTCTCTCTTTTTAGAATTGAGCTTCTGCAAAATTGGATGTATCTGTTCCTATGTTTTCATTTGTGTAATATTTGATGGTTGTGTCGAGTATTGCTTTTTATAAGTCTTTGAACTGTTGATTAATAATTTGTCCTATGTTGTTAACTGTTATCATCTTTATAGATCCATACAACAGTACATTTGGACAAAATTGGAAAGCAGCATATAGTTAGTATGCTGCTTTGTAATATAGAGTTAGGTTGCTTCTTCTTATGAATTTTTTTACTTGTTGCATTGCTTTTTTGTTGAAAGTTTTCTGGCTGAAGTCTTTATATAACGTCTTTAAGTCTAATTGTTCACCCATTTTGTAGAACCAATAAGTTAGAAAAAGTTTTTCTTTTCATTCTTTTGCATTGTCTGGTGTTTATTCCCCTGTTTTAAGGAGATTAATCTCATGAGCTAAAACTTCTTTGATTTTTTTTAGCTTGGAGACCAAGTATCTTTTTTTATAAACTTTTTCTCATTCCTCTACTCTTTTTTCAAGCTCTGCTCAAGACAATTTAATTTCTTTTTTTAAAATTTTTTTTTTGAGCAGAGTATTGGAATGAGAATAGTTAGTTCTAGTTGAATTTGTGCCTATTCCTTTCTTGCTTCTATCTTTATAGTGTATTTTTTTTCTATTAATTGTCACTTTTATTTGAGCAGAAGATTGTTGAATTGTGTTAAATAGTTGTTTTGAGAGTTGTAGAATTTGATCTGACAAGTCTATATTAAAAGTTCTATTGTTTCTTGCTGTTTTTCAGATACTATATATATTTGAATTCTCTAATTTAATTTGCTGCACATTGTCTATATTTCAATAATGATGATTGGTTTTAGATCTCGTAGTATATCTTCTGGTCTGATTAATGAAATTTGTGTTCTTAGCTGAGGTACTGATAATAATGATTTCTGTTTTGCATAATAAATTTTTAACCAATTTCCATGTACTACTTTCTTTAAAATCTTGTCTTCCAATCATAATTTGTAAGCTCTATTTCCTAAAGCTTTATATATGTGGAATAGACTGTCCCACTTTGGGTCAAACTTTCCATTCCACTGTTTCTCAGCTTTTGTATGATGTAACAATACTTGGTTTCCAATCTTAAATTCCATTGGTTGTTCTGATAGGCAGTTATTATGTCTTTTTTTTTGTTGTTCTTGAGCATAACTAATATTGTCAGCTGTTGTTCTTTAATGTTTCTATTAGCTGGTACGTTTTTTGGTATAAGGTAGCTTCAAAATTTTCTTTATTGATTGTTTCTGTTGGATATGACAGTATCATTTGTTCAATTGGTAATATAGCTTTTCTTTCATAGACTAGTTTAAAGGGTGTAAATTGAGTTGTTTTTTGTTTTAATGTTTGGTATACAAAGAGTATAAAAAATATGAATAAGTTCTATTCTTGTTTATTTTTATGACTTATTTTTGCTAGTGCTTTGTATAATGTTCAGTTAAATTGTTTTACTAATTTGTTTGTTTGTGAGTGATATGGTGATAATAAAAGTCACTTTATTCCAAATTATTGGTTTATTTCAGTTAATGTATTATTAACAAAATGTGTTCTTTAATCAGATAATAATTCTTTCAGACATCTATGTCAGCAAATTAGGTCTTGATGCACAAATTTGGCTACTGTTTTGACATTGGCCACTTGGATTGCTCTGGCTTCTGGCCATTTTGTAAGATAGTCTATGACTACAGCAATATAGTAATTTCTTTGAGATGTAATTAAGAAAGGTCCAACCAAATCAATCCCAATTTTATTAAATAGATTTTCAACTAGAATGGGTCGAAGTGGTTCTGTTAATCTTGCTTTTCCTTTTTACTGGCATAAATCATAATTGAGCATGTATTCAAAAATGTCTTTGTATATTGTTGGCCAATAGTATAAATTTAATGTTCTTTCGAAAGTAGCATCTTTGTTAAAGTGTTCTGTGGTTGGATTAGAATGCATACTATGTAATATCGTTTTCTTTTTATTGTTCTTTATAACTCATTGTAAGGTGAGGTGGTTTCAGCATTCTCGTTGATATAGTTGGTTGTCTTGAATAAAATATTTTCAGGCTTGTTTTTGTATGGTACTTTGTTTCTGTTGAGATAATATCTCCTTAAAACATAGTGTTAATAAGTACTAATATTGTCATTGATAAGTGAGTGTGTCCATGGGTCTGGGATTAGGTTTGTGGCATCCTTAACAAACTGTTGACATTGGTGTTTTTGGATTCTTCTTTGTAATGAACTTTAAGTAAGAATTGTTGTAGATAAGTACTCTATCTTGCATATTTTTCTTCCAATTGTGGATTGTTAAGTAATTAAACAAGTCTTTTATGATCAGTATATAGGTCAAAAGGCAAGCCAAGATAATGTTTTCATGTTTGTATGGCCCAATAAATGATAAGACATTCCAAATCTGTTGTGCTGTAATTTTTTTCTGCTGGGCTAGTGTTGCGACTGGTATAGGCAATTGGATGTTCTCTATTGTTTGATTTTATCTGTGATAAGACTGCTTCTAGAGCATTTTTTGAGACACTTGTAATGACAATAAACCATTTAGTAAAATCTGGATAAATCAGGATTGGGAATATAATCAATCACTGCTTGAAATAGTCGAATGTTTTTTGTTGGTTTTTTTTTCATAGGTACAGCATGTATTTGGACAACAAGTGGTGAAAAGGTTTTGCAATAGTTGAAAACCTTTTAACAAATTGGTGGTAGTATTCTGTCAATCTTGCCAATCCTCATAACTTTTAAAAGTTGATTGGGACTGGAAAATTTTTAACTTTTTGGACTTTGTCCAGATCAGATTTGATTCTGTCTTTGCCAATTATGTGTCCTAGGAATTTTAACTTGGTTTTTTCAAAGAAACATTTCTCAGAATTGAGTTTTAATCTGGCATTTCAAAGGCATTTGAAGACTTGTTGAAGATGAAGCAGATGATTTTCAAACATTTTAGAAAATACATTTGTGTCATCTAAGTAAACTACAACTGATTTCCAAAAAATTCTTTTGTACACAACATCTATAAGACATTAAAATATAGTAGGAGCATTGCAGAATTTGAAGAGCATTACATTAAACTCAAAGTTTTTGTCTTGAATGGTAAATGCCATTTTTATTTTATTTTTGAGATCCATTTTGACCTGCCAATATCCACTGGCTAGGTCTAATAACAAGAACCATTTCTTTTTTTCTAGATTGTCTAGGATTTCTTGAATGAGGGAAGTGGAGTAACTATCTTCTTAGGTGATACTATTTAATTTTTGGTAATCCATGCAGAATTGTATCTTTCTATTTTTCTTGGTGATCAGAACTATTGGAGAGAACCAAAGGCTTAACAATTCTTTGATTAAGCTGTTGTTAAATATTCATTGGACTTCTTGTTTGATAAAATTGTCACCAGATGAAGGTACTTTATAAGTTTGTTGTTTAATAGGTTAAGCATTTCTTGTATCAATCTGATGCTTTACAATATTGGTGCATCCAAATTCATTTTTACTGGCAAAGACATTGGCATATTGATTCAAGAGAATCTTGAATTGCATTTGCTACAGGATACTTAAGTTCCCGAGATTCAATTTATTAATCTCTTCTGGTGTAAACAAATAACTTTCTTTTGGCTGATTCCATACTTGTGAAGTGATATTGCAAAATAAGAACAATTGCATAAAATCTGAAATAGACTGGGGTTTTTTGGAATGTTGAATGTTTGGTAAGATAGAACCAATAAGAGTCTCTTTGGGGATTTCAATTACATCTTCTGTGAGGTTATAAATAGAGATTTTGAAGTGTTTATGGACTTTGGCCAATAGATATAAGTTAGCAACATCAGCTAAAAAACAGATTTCAGAATTGGCTTCAAATAATAAGACTTGATCTTGGATCTTTTGATTCACTTTGAGGATATATTGTTAATAAAAGAGAATAAAAATGACTGTGTCAGTATAGATAAGTTCTACCTGATTATTATCTTTCTTCATAAAGTTAATTAGTACGTTTTCTCTTCCACTTGATTCAAACCCATTAATTTCTCAGACAGTAAGGCTTAATTTTTTTTGGGTTGTTATTGGGTTCAATTGGGCATTTTGATTAGGAGTAGAAAGATAGCTTGGGCAATCTTTTCTTGTGATTCTATTTTGTAGAGTTTGTTCAAATTGTTCTGTAGCATCACTATGATGTTTCCTGTATAACTAACATTGATAATTCCTCTCTTTATGTTAATTTTTTTTTGGCTAAACTAGATTGAGAGGCAACTTGTACCATTGTACTAACAGAAATTTCTAATACTATCTTAAGATCTATTTTTACAAAGGAATATAAGACTATAACTATGATTGATTGTTTAGGGTATTGTAGGTCGAAACCAACATTGGTGTCATGTGCTTTTTTTAGGCAAATTCTTTCCTTGTTGTCACTGTACCATTTTAATTCTAATTCTTTAGATAGGTTGAGATACACAAAATACTGTTCTGTTTTAGTATTCTCAATTGGATCTTGAAATGACATGTTCTTGATGATTAATTCCTCTTTTCTTTGGGTTTTGGTAGTTCAGTAATTGGGTATAGTTTTCTTGGAGGCAAGTTGAACATGATATTGCATTTGTCGCAGTACTGAAAATAGTAAGAAATCAAACAATGATCGTACAGTTTTATGTTTAGGTCAGCTAGTTTTTGTTTCTGCTCTTTCCTAGTCAGTGCCAAGTTTTGGTAGTGCTCATGGAAGTATTTTGGGTCGTCCTCAATATTGCCAAAGACATCAAAAGTCATAATATATTTGGGTTCTGGAAGAAATAAGAGGTTGTTTTTGATTTTCAGTACTTCATTGGTTGTAGTGCCCTCTGCTTTCACACTCACCATTTTTCAAATCTTGTGTTCATTGTAGGAATACCTGTCTAATCATTATAATGCTTGTTTTCAGGTATCATTAATTGGAGTTCCTTTTTGTATCCAATCATTGATCAAAATTGTGTATTGACATGTTTCATTGCATGTTTCTTTTCTGCTGAGAACATTATTCTATAGTTTTTCATCTGGCAGAATCTTGTTACAGACAAAGCATAATATATTGTTTCATTTGCCTTGTTATTTTGGTCTGCCAAATCTTTCCAACACACAAAGTCTGCAATAATGTTTAGTGGCAATTGGCCATTTTTTGTTATCTCTGATACATGCATCTATAAAAAATAACTTTTCTTACAGTCAACACAAATTAATTTCAGGGTTTGATACTATTGACTTCTTTGACTTAAGATAAAATAGCCTGCAGATGCCAATTGTAGTTCTTCTTCTGTTTTTCCCTTTCCCTTTTCTTCTCAAGTTGGTAGTGGAAGTAACTTTGTTCAGAAATCATCTATTCACGAAACTTGATAGGTTTCTATGGTTGGTGGTGGTGTAGTGTCTTCAAATTCAATTAGTGGTTCCTCCGAGCTTTGGACTTTAAAGTGTCCACACATAACTGGAACTCAGACATGTTGTTCATTAAAGGTGATCTGTAATTCCTGTGTGTTTCAGTCAAAAGTGATATGGGCTTTGGTCAACTAATCATTTCTGACAAGAGCTTGATATTGCATGGCTTCTATAACCAGAACTTTTATAGGAATTTGGATTCTATTGATTTTAAAGAAAAAGTTATTGATTTCTCCAATTGGAGTTTTGGTATTGTTATCTGTAATAATTATTCAGACAGTTGCAGCATGATTTACTTGGTAACCTAATTAATCCATGAGTTGTTTCATTATTATACTGCCTGTTGATTTGCTATTGAGAATTAATTTAATGTTTATGTTTCTGACTTTAGCATCAGTATACAGTGCCATAATTGGTTTGTTCTGATTTATGGTAGTTTCACTGAAAAGGCTATTTGTGTTCAGACCATCAATATCAAAAGGAAAAATAGCAGCAAGGGTGGTATCTTCAGTGATAGTGGCAGGTGGAATAGTATTGTTGGTTTAATTTTACCTCAAAGAGTTGGGAGTCTCTTTTACATTTTTTTCTTCTAAAAATATAAAGCTATAAAAATCCTGGTTTTCATTGAGACCAAGATATGAAACTTGGTTAAAGTATCTGGTTGGTACTGGTCAAGATAGAATATTACTATAATTTAGGGATCATGATAGTATACTGTTAGTTGGCATCTAATTGTTGTTGGAGTTCTTCTATCCTTGGTTGTAATCAATTGCATGATGTCTAGGTTGGTTATTAACAGGGTTTTGATACTGGGATGTTGTTTAAGCCATTGGCTGTGATGACTGATAGTAGTTCTGAGGCAGTTGCTAAGTATACTAAATTTGTTGTGAGTATTAAGATAGTTGATATTAAGGTGCAGAGTATTGGAATACCATGTTTTGAGAGTATCTTGGTTGCTAATATTGATTTTTTTTAATTTTGGTCCATTATTTTCTTATGGCAATCTCAGACAATGTGTCTAGATTTCTAACAATAGTAACAATTACAGAGATCAGATCTCTAAGATTGTTGTTGTTGCTAATGATTCTGTTGTTGTTAGTATCTGTTGTTATTACTATCCCTTTATTATAGTGGCTGGTAGAGTCTTATGATACTGGCTAAAAATCCCTCAATTTTCTGAGTTAATTTCTCACTTAATTGAGTAATTTTTGTGTTGATATTGAATATTCTATTAATAGCCAGATTAACGGCTTAAGTATGATTAGTCTCTTGTTTTGCTGACTTAAAGTCATGAGCAAGAGTAACTGCCTCTTGTAGATTTGTCAGATGGCAGAGTCTTATGGATTAGAGGAGGCTGCTTTTTAATCTTTTGATGAATTGATTAAGGATTTGCATTATAGTGTAGTAGTCCCTTTCAATGGCCTAAATTTTACAAAAGATTTGGTTAAATTGTTCAAGATAAGTGATTACTGTTTTATGATCTTTTTGTTTTATGATACTGAACTGATTTTGTAATCTGATGAGAGTGTTGGAGTCACAAAAATATTGCAGAAAGGCAAGTTTAAAAGCAGCAAAGTCAGTTGGTTTTTCTGCAAGACTTTGATATTATAAGTTTGCAGTTCCAGTCAGAAAAAATGACAATGCTTGAATGGCTCTATCATCATCCCAATTGTTAGTAGTAATGACTTTTTTGGCTTCTGCAATCTATGTATATGCATTATCTTTTTCACTAAAGAATTTCTCTAATTTGGCAATATCTCAGTAAGCCATAATCTGGTAAATAGGTGGAATCTTACTGGTTGATGCTAAGGAGTTTGGTGTTTGCATGTTAAGGTGTTTTTCTGGTGCTAATTCTGGTTGTTTCCTTTTGTTAATTTTTTTAATGAACTGGAGAATAGCTGTTTTTTCAAAAGGAGTAGTTGATGATTCAGTCAAGGGTTGGATTGGTGGTGTTTTCCATGTTGACATATTTTTATCTGTTTTATTAATTATTGGGATAAGATTTCCAAACAATGATCCATATTCTCTTAATGATTTGGTCCAATTGTGTTGACCCCAGAGGTGTGGATTTCCAGAAGTTTGTGGTGTTTCCAACTGGGTTTTTGGAGGTGGGTTGAATACAATTCTACTTTGGAGTATTTGATAGTATAATAGAGTTGTTGAGAAAAGGAACTTTGGTTTCTTGTTGACTATGGACTTGGCTTGGGCAGTTGTGGGGTTGTTGGATTTGTTTTTGTATTCCTCAGAGTTAGATTCTATTGATTGTTGTACTTGAGAGAATTATTTTGCCATGTAATATCTAATGTCTGTATCAATTATGTACAGAGTTTCAGCAATTGCTTAAATAGTTGTGGCTGTTGAGTATCCTAATAAGCTTTGATGGATTTGTTCTTTAAGTCTTTCTGTGTTGGTTGTGCAGCCTAATAAGCAGTCAATTTTTGCATTGATATAGTTACAAAAATTACTTTCTGTGTAAGCAGTTTCTGCTAGTATTTCTAGATCTTTTTAAAAGTATTAAAATAATGCTCTTCTATATGGAAAGTGGTCTTTTCCTACTGTTTTAATAGTCACCACTTTTATGAATTTCTGGAGTGCTCTGTTTTTGTGGATTTATAACCTTACAAGAAGCACCAAATGTTATGAGTAAACTTGGTAAAGTAAGAAGATGGTAATGTTTAGTGCTCTCAATTATTGGTAAGGCATGTTTTATGTAATTCTGGTTGCTTAATCTTGATTATCAGTCTCTAAAGGTCTTATTTTACTGGTTGTGAATTTACCTATTGAGTTTTTTGGTTATAAGGCACAGAGTTTTGGTTTTCGTTGATTGCAACTTCTTATAAAGGTGAACTTTCTATTCCAAGCTAACAAGCACAGTCATTAGAGTCTGGTGGTGTTTTTTTGCCTTTTTAGTAAGCTATCAAGATAATGTTAATATCCAAAAACTTAGAGAGAGCTTCCCTTTTTTACTAAACTATCATGAAGTCTATTCTTAGACAGTTAATTTTACTATGTTGCTGCTTCACAAGAGAAAAATAAAAAGAAAATAAAAGAAAAGAAAGAAAATAAAAGAAAAGAAAGAAAATAAAAAAAAAGATAAATTAGTATTATCAATCACTGTGATCAAGAGTGATTGGTCCAAATTGTTAATAGTTTGAGACAGTTATGCTAAGAGCATCTATTCTGGAATAAAGATACAAAACAATTATTAGTTCATGTAAATTTTACAAAGTTCAAGAACATGAATTTGTGATTCTGATTTCTTAATAATTGATTTATTTCAGAAGATGAAGATAGAATAAAATAAATGATGGAAGAGGTAAGAATATTTGATTCTTGTTTAGTGATTTGTATCTATTTGTTTGCCATTTCTACTTTCTATAACTACTTGCTTTTATATATATTTTTGGTTTTATAGGATTGCTTTTGATTGTTTTATTATTGCTAACTATTGCTTTGTTATTTCTGTTATTGTTTCATTTTTTTACATTATTACTAATTATTCTATGTTATAACATATTATCTGGTGTTATTATATGTTATTTTGTGTTATCTTATGTTATAACATGTTATTCTGCACTATCTTAAGTTATAACGTATTATTTAATGTTATTGCATACTATTCTGTGTTATGTTACATTCTTGGTCATGTTTCTTCATAACTTCAGATTGGTTTTTTTACTTAGGTAACAGTGGTAATGCTTTTGTTAATACAATTAGGGAGATTTTAAATTTTATAGATCAATTCTGAAATAATCCACAAAAAATTCTTGTAATCTAATTGGTGTTTAGCATTATTAACATAGAGAATTTAATAATACTTTATTGATCAAATACTTCAAATAAAAATCAAAACTAACAGTAGAAACATACTTTTATAAACACAAAGTTTCAGAATTCATAAGGATTCACACAATTTTACATAGTAGTTTTTTATTAAATTGGATTTAAAATTACATTTTGCTTTATAATGAATATCAAAGACTTACCCTGTTTGTTGAAATCTCTTACCAGTAAATATAACAAAAGTTAATTAGTAAAATGTAAGATTAAAGAAAGTTAAAGATAGTGATATATATTAGCTAGTATTGCAGCAGAAAGAATAACAGAAATAACTAAGTATTTTTTAGATTAACTATATTATTTGACTCTCTAAACAATTACTCTTTATGTAAAAGACATTATAATCAGATTGTTGTTTAAAAGTTTTTTATTAAATAAATTACTAAATCAAATGTTTCAACTTTTTTAGATTTAAAAAAAACAGAAAGAAAAAAACCAAGACTTTTTAATGATAACAAATTGTTAGAATTAGAAAAACCTTTTTTTGATTTTGAAGTCCAAGTATTCTTGTCAGATTTAATATATGAAGTTTATATAAAATAAATACAGAAGTTAGAAAATATTAATCAGCAATTATTATCTGAGAATGTGACATTAAAAAAGCAATTAGATAAAGCATTTAATAATTAACAAGATCATATTAAATCTATAAAAAAAATTGCCAAAAAGGAATAAAATAATTTGTATAATAATATAATAAGTTTGAAAAAAAAGCATGAATGTTTTAGTTTAGATAGTCTTTTAGAATATTGTCCTTTAACATGGCTTGCAAAACAAAATCCAGTTATTGTAAGATTTATTAAAACTCTTACTCATAATGAAGATGAATATCAAAATGAAAGGGAAAAGCTTTTTAAATGTGTTGTAGCAATTGATACTATATATAAATCAAGACACTTAAAATATGTTTTTGCTATTAATTTAGCCACTTTAGCAATCAAATATTCAATAACAAAATTGAAAATAGTCATTAATATTAATAATCATATTATAAGTTCCAGTTGCTATAAAAAGTTTACTAACTGGTTAGAAAGTTTGGCTATAGAACAGTTAAAACTTCCCAAAGAATTTTTATTTTTAGCCTTTGACAATGAACAAAAAAGTCAAAAAAATTACTTAGATTGCAGATATAATACAGTCATATTTAATATTGTCACGAATTTTATTGCTTTTAATTATAATTAAATTAATAATATTTAAAATATAGACTCTTGGTTGTATTCTGAATTTCCCGAAAAAGAATATAAGAAATTATTTTTTTTAACTTCAGATATGATAAATGAAATTCATAAAAAACTTACTAATTATCTTACTATTATTTTAGAAGAGCTTTGTGCAAAAAAAAGTCAAAAAACAAATATGATTGATGAATTAGTACAACATTAAAGCCAAATTAGTTCTCTAAAAAAATGTCCAACTTGTTAATTGTCTAACATTGATAATAAGTAAGTTTGTCCTGTATGCTATAACAAATTACCAACAATCACCAAAATAAATCAATTGAATAAATCAGCTGACATTACCAAAAAACCCATTCCTTATTCTCATACATTTGAAAATACACAATTGTATCTAGAAATTGATGTTTATATGTCGCAATTATATGTTTCTAATCCAATAGCCATAAATTCAAACTCAATTGCCAATATTCAAAAGATTTTTGAACATATTAAAGAATTATCTGGCATTAAAGATAGTAGCCACAGATAGGTTATAGTAACATGTAATAGAGTACTTTATTATCATGTACAAATAATCAAAAAAAACTTTCTTTGACTTATATTGGTTTTGGGTGCTCTTCATGAAGAAATGAATATGCTAAAAACATTTGTTGAGCTGAATTGGAATATTGATATAAAATACTTTGCACAATGTTAAAAATATTGGAGTGAAAGTCAACTGCAGTTTTTTAAAAAATGTCCTGATCATCATAAGTTGTGAAATTCAATATGTATTATATATAGGCATGCAATGACTTCTGAATTAATGTGGTCATATGTTGTTTTTAAGAAAAATCTATTTGTTGAAGGTTACTTAGAATGAGCCCAAAATAAAACAGATCCTACGTTTAGGTTAAAGTATGAACAAGTCTTTTTTTATTTACAAGCAATTATTAACTTTTATACTGGAGTTTGTTTTAATAGGTTTTATTAAAACTTGTAGCTAGACAAATGTTTGCACCAATTTGGTCTGCTTGGTGTCATTCTATTTACCAATTAATTAAAATTGCTAATGAAAAACAATAATTACAATTAAAGCCTAAAGTTTACAAGCTGATTTAAGAAAAAATTGTAATTTCTCAATCTAAACTTTTAAATCAACATCAAGATCATAATGCAATACTTAAAAAAATTAACAAAACACTCAAATCATTGATTTTTTCTACACTTTCACAATGACATTGGGAAATTGTAGCACATAACTGTATCAAATTTGAGAAATTGCATACTAACTTTTTTAATGTTATTGGATATTCTAAAAGTAAAATATACAGATCTCGTACATGTTCTAGCTTTATTGCTAAATCAAATCAATTTAGAGTTCAGATAAAAAAAACACAGTTTGTAAATCCAAATGTCTCTAATTGTGTTTTTTGTAATATTGGCCATAAATAGATATTAAGCAAAGAAATGAAAAAATTCAGTGAAATTGCATAGATAAAAAAAATAGACTTTCTTAAAGCAAGGCAAATTAAGAAAACATTGTTAGATACTTGGAAACTAATTCTAGTAACAAGTAAAAAAGCAGATTATCAAAAAATGTAAATCTGTTAATAAAATTACAATAATTATTTATTATTAACTCTCTAATATCTCTTTTAAGTGATCATGTTTTCGAAACTTATTAAGTTGATTGTATAACAGTCTAATAAATATCCTTTAAGAAGTTAAAAATATATTGTATTGTGTACAGTTTTGTTTATGTTGGATTGAATGCATTATTATTTATAATTGGTATTTTTAAAACATAATATGTTGAGTTTAGGTCTAAATCTCCATTCTATGTGATTATGTTCGGATTATGAAAAGCATTCAATGTGGATTTATTTGCTTCAAAAAAGTTGATTTTTAATACATTTTTAAAACTATCAGTCAAACTTTTACTTGTTAATACTAAATATTGGTCAAATAATGAATATAATTGCTAGTATAGAGCCCTTTTTTAATCACAGATGCCAAAGTTGGTGTAAAAATGTATTTATTGGGTATATATCAGAATTCTTATGCTCTGAATTTTATTATTGGTCACATTTCTCTTCTTAAGGAAAGGTAAATTCAAACTCTGTTCTCAGTTGATTTGCTCAAACAATGTTATATTAACAAACTTGTTTCCAGAGAATTCTATTAGGCCATTATTTTTGCTTGTAGGTCTGTTAATTCCTTTTCCCAATATAGAGAAAAAGTAATCTTGTTAGCCAAAATTTGATCCAGAATAACTTCATCAATACCTGTAAAAACAGTCTTCAAAGCACTACCAGTTTCTGAAGTACCACCAGTCTTTAAAGCACCAAGAGCAGCAGTACTGTACTATATGTTAACTATTATTAAAACTCTCATAATACCCATAAACAACAAGCCAGATATAATAGTTCTGTCATTGTCTTCTGATAGTAATGATGGCTTATAAAAAAAAAGAGTAATATTTCAGAAATTTTGTTTAGTGTTTTACAATTATTTTCAGAAACTTCTTTAATTTTTTTTACTACCATAAAAAGAATAATTTCCATTGACAAATCGGAAAATTTCCCTGACTGTAATATAAGTGTATAGTATTGTTTTGTTTGGCCTAAGTGATTGGCCACATATAGTAAATGCATAAGCTGTATTTAGTGTGTTCCATTTAGTTTGATTCTATGTACTAGATAATAATTGGACTTCATTCATTAATCACATAATAAAAAAAATATTACAATAAACAAACTTATAAATTAAAAATTAAGAAATAAGTAAAAAAGATTATTTAACAATTAAAAAATTATTAGTTTTGCTTAAAAAACAAAAAAAAATTAAGAAAAAATTTCAAACTTTTATTATTTAAAAAAAATAATTAGATTAAAAATATAAAATTCTAAAATAACAAAAAATAATTATTTTTAACTTTAATACTAATACTGTTTTTGCTATTTATTAAATAATATTTTATATAAAAAGAAAATAATTATTTAAATTTTATGTTTTATATTTATTATTTTTTTCAGTTTATTATTAATAAAATTAAGATTTGTTTATTATTTATTATTTTTTATTATTTTTAATAAATTTTATAAATAATTTTTACTTTATCTAAATATTTTATAGTTTAAATATTATTAATTTTAAAAACATAAAATAATTTTTTTTTTGGCTGAGTTATTATTATTAGAAGTTTTTTTTATCTTTTTCTTAATATTGTTAATACTATTTTTGTTGTTAATTCTACTATTAATAAAAGTTAATAAACTTTTAATAAGCTAATTTTTCTTCTAAAATATTTTTTTATACTTTGGATTGTATATGCTATTGGGTTTATGATGGAATGGCCAATTCTATGCCAATTATTTATATAGTTATTTTATAATAAAAATCGACTTTTTTATAAAAAAATTTTATCTGTAAGCTTTTTAAAAATGTGTGTAAATACTTTGCTATAAAAGTCAACTCTTTTACAAAAAATCTCGACTATAAACTATTCAATAATATAAATAAAAAATAAAAAATAAAAAAAGAAAAGAAAATAAACTAAAAAAAATAAATTAAATTAAAAAAAAAAATAATAAAATATGTTAAGAAAATTGTTTTGAATCTAAACCTATTAATAATTAATTTTAAACAGAAATATTTTAAGATTTTTATATTTTTTAAAGTGTGTTTTTTTATTGGAATTAATTTATAAGAAAAATATCTAATAAAAAATTAATTTTGAATAAGATAAATTTTTTAAAGAAAGAAGTTTTTTTTTTATACAACTTATTATAATATTATTTTATGCTTTAATACTTTTTTTTTCTTAATTTTTTGGTAAATTAAAGATATATTTTGTCAAACTACAAGTTATTTTTGTAAATTATAGATTATTTTAATGAAATATTAAATATTTTATTGAATTACTAAATATTTTGGTGAATTTTAAATGTTATATCTGAATATTACAATTTGGTTATATTTGTATTCTGTATAAATAGGTTATTAATTAAATAATAATTTAAATAATTTAATATAATAAATTAAAATAATAATATGTACTAATTAATAATAGAAATTATAAAAATAATTTCATGCTAAATAATATCTCAAATTTTAGTTGATAATATTATATTTATTAAATTATTAATAAAAAAATAATAATTTTTTCTTACTTTATAATAGATTTAATGTAAATTAATTTTATATTTATATAAAAAATTATGTAACTAAAAAATAAAAACAACTATAATATTATTATTATATATATAATAATTATGATAATAAATAATAGTAATAATATATAAAATTAATTAATTAATTATATAAATCACTTATTTAAACTTTTAAGAAAATATAGCAAAGATATTTTAATAATAAAATAAATATTTTTGGAATTTATGTTGGTTATTTGTTGAAAATAAATTTTTTATTTGTATTATGTAATTATTTATACCAAAAAAAATTTTTATTGTTTATTATACATATCATGTTTATATTACTACTTTTACTTTTTTAAAATAATTAAATTTAACCAATTTTTTAATAAAACACAGCTATTATCAGCTATTTAATACCAATTTGAGAGTTTTACTAAGTTATTCAGTTAATAATAGCTGTAATATACAAATATCTTATAATATAAAAATTAGTTGTAAAATAAAAAATATCTTATAAACTAAGAATATTTTATCTGTAAAAACAGAATATATTCTTTGTAATTACAAAACATTTTTTTATGTTTATCTTTTAGAATAAAAGAATAATTATTTTGTGTAAATATAAAATAAAAATATGTAATTTTTTCTAATAAACAATATTAAATATTTGTAAGCAATTAATAAATTAGTATATATTTTTATTGTAATGTTTTATATTTATTACTACAATTAACTTATTTTTTAATTTATTTACTTTTAAAAAAATTTACAACTATTCAGAATTAAAACTGTAACTAAATTTAAAATTATTGTTAAGCAAAAAATGCTTATATTATTTATTTTTTATAAAACAAATAGGTTTATATTAATTTATATATTTTCATTTATTTTAAAAAAATATAATAAATTTTTAAAAAAATTACTAAATTAATTCATTTTTTTTGTTAAATTAATTTACTTATAACATATAATATTATTTATGTTATAATTTTATATTTAACTATATATAAAAACATATTAATAAGTTTATAATCAAAAAACTTTAAAATAAATTTAATGTCATTTTTTAATTTTATAAATAGTTATATTTTTTTATAAAATTACAAATTATATTTATATAATATTATTATTTTTAAAAAAATTATATAATTTTTGTAAAATAATAATACAAAGTTTTAATATTTTTACATATTTCTAAGAATATATGTTACAAAATAACACTTTTTTATTAATAATATTGTATTATTTTTAAATATAATCAGAAAAATAAATATAATATTTTTAAAAAATTTGTATTAAAAGATTAACAATAAAAAACAGTAACTTAATTAACAAACTGTCTTTTTATTATATATAAATAATTACTTAAAGCCAATAAATACTAGTATATAATAATTTATAATACTAAATATTATTATAAGATAGTTTTTTTAATATATTAAATATTAATATTCTATTTTAATTGCAATTAGTCTTTTATAAGTTTTTTAATTTTATTTGTGTAATAATATTAATATTATACTAAAAGCTTTTTTTAATATTGTAATATAAATTATTTTTTAATTTTTAATTATTGTATATATATATATGTATTTTTTTTAGAAGGTAAACTAAAATCTAGTTACTGTTTAGGGTTTTTTTAAGGTTATTTTTGTAATTGTTTAAAATATTTCTCTAATTTAGAAACATAAAATATTAATAATTTTTAGTGTTTTTCTTAATTCTTACAATAAAGCTTTTATTAATTAGTAATAATTTGAATAATTTTAATTGGAAATTATTTTTTTAAAAGATTCAATTAATAAATAATAATTTTATTTAGTAAATAATACAAGTAAATTTCTTAATACTTTGAATTATAATAATTTTATTTTAATATTATTTCTGAATTTTTTTTATTTAAAATTTTTTTGGATATTTATTAAAAGTAAAAATTAAAAGATAATTAAAGTAAAAACTATTAAATAAATTGTTTTATAACATGTTATTTTTCTTAATATTAAAGTTACTATATATATATATGTTTATAATTTTATGAAAAACATATTATAATATTTTTTTTTAATATTTTAACTTGGTATTTACTGTTATTATTAATTAGTATTAACTATTATTATAAACTAATATTTACTATTATTATAAAATAATGCTTATTATTATGTTAATTATTATCTTTTTAAAATTATTATTGTGTTATATTATGTTTGAATAATTTATATTATTTTTGCTAAATTCTTAAATCATAATAATATAATCATAAACTATCTAATATATTATTAAATATTCTGTTATTTAAAAACTTAAATTTAAACAAATAGGATTAATTTTACAAATATTAAATACAGATATTGTATTAAAAACAATTTTAATAGTATTACAACAAAAAAATCTTGAATAATATTGTTATAAATGATTATTTAAGATTTAGAAACAAATAACAAATCTGTAATTTGGTGCTTAATAAGTGATATAGTTGGTAATATTTAAAGATTTTGGTGATTTGAAGGTTTTTGTAATCTAAAGGCTTTGGTTTTGAGTTTTTTGTATAATAAACAGAGATTCAAGTATTGTTTTGTTCATAGCTTTCTAAAATTGTAATTTCATCAAATTTTTTTTTCAGTGTGATGGCTAGTAATCCTTCTGATAAGCTATCTTCAATAATAAGTGTTTTACCTTTGTTTCATGGGTTTTTTACTAATTCCTTTGACATCAGTAACTCTCTGCATTAATTTTTAATCAATTAATAAATAATAAACAAAACAAAACAAAAGAAAAAAAAAGAAATAAAGAAATAAGTCAAGGCAAGAAAGAATTAGTATTTTGTTAATAGTTATGATCAAGAGCTATTGGTCTAGTGTAGTTAAGTATTAACAATTATTAACATGAATTGTTAATAGTGGAAAAATGGATTGCAATATTTGAAAAATCTTTTATTGATATTTAATATTTCCACTTTAAGTTATAGAATACTATTATATAAAGAAATAGATCTGGAAATGGAACTGGAGATTTTAAACTAATAATTCTGTCTTTTTTGCTTCTAATACTATTACTATATATATATAAATTTTATTATATGAAATTTCTTAAATTTTTTAATTCTCTAGCCAAGAATTTTGGAATTTTTGGAATCCTGTAATTCCTTATATAGGAATCCTATAATTCTGGAATCTTGCAATTTCTTTGAAAGAAATCTTGGAATTCTACTTTTTACTATATCTATTCTGATTGGCTAATTTATGTATTAATATATAATTTCTATATTCTATAAATAACAACATGTAATTTTAAAAACTATTTATAATAAACAGATATATTTTTAAAAAATAAAGTTTATTAATTAATTATTTATACTAATTTTATTTTATTTGGTATTAAGTAAATACAAATTGTATTTTTATAATAATTAATCCTAAAATTAATATTCTAACAGCTATTTTAAGTTTAAATCTATTGTTTAAAAAAGTAAATCAAATATATCAATTTTTAATTTCATATTAACAAGAAATGATATATATTTAATTTATTTAAATTTTAATCATATCTTTTACAATTAAGAATTTTTTTAATTAACAAATTCGAAAACATCTTTTAGGTGCTTTAAATTACTCTTAACAAAATATTGCTCATTAAAAATCATATATTTAATAAAATTTATTCTAATTTAAAATTGTTAAAAATGGTTTTTCTTCAATTCAAATATGTAAATGTAAAATTTGTAAAAAACAAGACCATAATATTTGAATCTGTCCATAATAAAGTGTTTTTAATTATAAAACACTATAAATTACTTAAGACATAATAAAAAATTAAATATATAATCTATATTCAATTTTATATAAAAATAAGTTATTTTCTATTTTAATTAAACTAATATTTATTAGAATTACTAATAAATAAATATTAAAATTCTAAAAAGGAATCTAATATGCACTAGCGCAATGAGGTCAAGCTCATTTGATATTATCATGTGCGTGATTGCCAAATCGAGAAAGGATACCGCAAGTAGTAAAAGTTGAAATTTTCTATGAGTAGACAAAAAACCACATTTATATTTATATATTATGGCCCTAGAAGTCTCGTATACAGCTGGAAGATTCGGGATTCGTAGAACGTACATCTACATTGGTGGTTTCATTACGGCCTTTATCATTTTCCTTTTAACTTCGCCGCAACTCGTGCCTAACTCCATTTTGGAGCATACGACTATCGATGCTGAGGGTAATGTATTTAGTCCCCCACCACGGGAGCAGTTAGTAGAATCAAAGGGTGTAATCAATACCGGAAATTCAACTGGGAAATATGATTTGGTTTTTGTAATTGTTTCGGAGACACAGGATATCATGAGGAGAAAATTGTTAAGAAAGGAATTATTTGGAATTAAAGATAATTTGATTCCATGTTGGTCACAAGGAAATCTAAAAGTGTATTATAAGTTTTTGGTTAAAGCAATAAAACCAAATAAAAAACACCCGGCTAATAAAGATATATTGAGAGATTTCAAATCAGAGGCGATCGAATTTAATGATGTTGAAGAAATAAATCCTGTCAATGGGACAGGATTGCAGGAAGCTGCTCTGAATTGGGTGAGTAATGTTGAGAGAATCTTTACCAAAAATTTCAATATTTAATCAAAATTTCTTATATTTAATCGGTGTAGGCAAACAAGCTTAAGATTGAGTATAATCAACTCGTGATTGCTGATATTTACACAGTTGTACATCTTGAAAAGTTGCAAATAAGTTTTGAAAAGTCAATTCTGAATGAACGGATTTTGACACCTGAACAAAAGCAAAATCTTCTTTGGGGTTCATTTTCGATCCTTCCCGATGATACGGCTGTTGTCCTTGGCTTCAATGCTGTTGCAGCTATTATTGAGGCCTTACCCCAAATTACTAAAAATGTGGAGATGACCAACATCAACACCACAAATATTTTGACTAAAGCCTATTATTATTTCCGTCAGAAATACCCAAATCCTCTCCACATAATCAATGACCCAATTGGAATCATTGAATGGGCAAATAATTTAGAAAGTGTGTCACCTGAAACAACTTTTGCAGTTGGACATATTTACCAAGACGGAGAATTTACGGATTTGAGTACTCAGTTGAACATAGTCAAAACTTCTATATGTCTTCCACCTTCGATTCGCCAGGTTAATCAGTCAAGTAGTAACACCTCTTCGATAGTTATTACCACTAGTAGCTTTGTATATAAAGATAATTGCATGATTGATGCCGTAGTTCCAGCCGCAGACAACAAACGTGAATATGCTCAAAAACATGGGTATCACTTTGTCCCCAGATCTGCAGAATTTGCACAGCAAATTTTCCGCAATCGAAAAACCGTTTGGGGAAAAATTGATGCAGTAGAAAAGATCTTACCCCATTATGATTGGTTATTTTGGTTAGATATTGATGCGGTAATAGTAAATTTAGATATAACATTAGAAAGTTTATTAGAAAAGTTTGTCCAGATCGCCGGAGGCAGTAAACTGTTTGAAGAAAAGCATTTCATAGTTGCAAAACCCAAGGGTGATGGTATGATAAATGCAGGTGTCTTTTTATTGCGAAACTCAGATTGGAGTTCACATTTCTTAAGAGAGGTTCAAGGGAGGAAGGAGCAATATTTTGGAAAATTTTATGAGCAACGAGCCTTATGGGATGTGATGAGAGAACCCAAATGGAAAGATGGGGTATGTCAGATTTTTTTAATAAAATTATTCTTTTGAATTTAACAGTCAACCGAAAACTAAGCAACATGATTTCGTAAAAAATAATTTTTTAAGGCTCTATTGTTATCGGATGACGATCATACGTTTAATACTTTTCCCCAAAGATATGAACATGGTGATTTCATAGTTCATTTTGCTCCTGATGGATGTCCAGCCAAACCGGTCATGATGGCACTCAACCAAATCAAGAATCGAGAAAAAAATCCTGATATAAAAGAAAAATTTAAAACATGATTTAGAACATGAAATACATATACCGCGCTCACCCTCTCACCGCGAATATTCTCAAGATACCGTATTTCTACCTCAATTACATAGGTTCATTTAATTTCATTTCCTTTAATTTATTAATTTACTTTTTTTTTCTTTGTAGATATGTTATTAGTTAACATCTTTTATAGATTTCAAAATTGCCTAGTCAGATTATCGGGAAGCTAAATTATGTCAAGAAATTCAAAGCTGAAATAACAGATGCTTTGACTAAAATAAAAACTATTGTGGCGCAAGAAAAATTTATAATTCGTGCTAATATCAAAAGTATTATTGATTGTCACTCTTTGTTATTTAGGCCAGTCCAAAACGCCTATATTATTATTTACCATTATAGGTATTTTATATTGACATTGTTAACTTGATTTATTACCTTTTATTTTTAATTTATTTAAATAGAGCTTATTTGTTGAAATTCATTTTGAATGATGATGTTTGGCGTACTAAGCTTCCAATTTTTATTTCAAACGAATGTCGCTCACCATCATCATCATCATCATCATCATCATTCATTGGTGATAAAATTGGGAAACACAATCAAACCATGCTGATTTAAAATTTTCGAAACGTGTGACAAAATCGGCACAAAAGGCAACAATAGGTTGGAAATTAATGCATCATCCATGTAATTCAAATTTATTTTGTACTTGAATATTAACCGCTGACAAAACGCTAAACTTCAAAAAAAATCCCACTCTTCCCTTGTCAGTAATTTTAATTGACGAGCTGTTTATTCTAAAAATGTTGACTGTTTATGATTGAGTTTTGTGTTCATCTGATTAACCACAAAGTAAGTATTTTTGACCTTTGCCCCCTGTTTAAGATTAATAAAATCTTTAAATTAAAGCGAAATCACTAAACTTTGACCGAACATGATTGTTTCGTTTATCGCTTGTGAATGCAATGCAACAAAGTGCATTTCTATCAAATTTGTCCGATTTATATTTGACCATGTACCACTATAAATCATACAAAAACTTAAGAGAAAACGAACTGATTTACTTTTTAAAATGTTCTATTTCATTTGACTGCAGAGAAAAAAAAAGGAATTTTCGGCAACAGGTTTCACCTTTTTTTTTTTTAGCACAAAGTCTATCCAGCTCGGGTTAGTTTTCTATGGGTCTAATACACGAAACGAATAAGTACCCAACCTTTCTATCATATATATTTTGCTACAACTTACTATTCAATTATATGCATTCTGCACATGCTCACATTTAAATACGTTGTATAAATTGTCACTTTCTCATATTTCACTTGGAATTGACCACTTTTTAACGAAACGATAACGAAACCCGAGCCAATTTTCCACTCTTCTTCCCTCATCAAACTTACACTATCCTTTAATACCCAACACGCTATACCAAAATAATTAACAACAAAAGATATTTTTGTACTAGTAAGAAACCAGAGCGTACAAGGGCCTTTTTTTTGTTTCATAATCTGTAAATAAGAAAGAACAATCACCTCGGGTTTTTTTTAGCAACAAAAGTCTTGGTTGAAAAAATTTAATAACAAATACCCCACAAACAACCACATACATAAGCAATACAGCCTGTTTAACATTTTCAATCAATTTTCTCCATTTATTCATCAAAATGTCCCCCGACAGAGAAGTCGTTAATTTACGGCAAGAATTGGAAAATATTGAACAAGTCAACGTAACGGTAGGTGTTCATATATGATAAATCCAAAGATTAGAGCTGAGCGGGCAAACCCTTTTCTTCAGAGTTGAGAGTAGGTAAGAAAATTCGGACTGACCGGCTATCAAAAAGGAGTTTAATTGAAAGACGCTTCATTTTGGAGAGCAACTTGACCAAGAAAGTTGAAGCAATAAATTGGTTGGTGGACTTCTTAGAAGCTGAAAAAATAAATTAAAGAACTCTAGATTTTAATTAAAACACAGCTTATCACGTTATTTTATAACATCAATATACCAATCATAATCTATTATATGCACCAACAGCTTCGTGAACAACTAGAATGCTTCCAAAATGACAATAACACCCTCACGGATGAAAACTCTTTTATGCGCAAAAAAGTGACTTCCCTCCAAGCAGATATCGCTAACCAACATAATGGAATAGCACGTCTCGAGGCCGAACTTTATCAACAAAGTCAGGAGGTAGAGAGACTAAAAAAGGAAAATTCGACTTGGACGAAAAATAAAAGAGAGGCTGAAAGAAAATTGAAGGAAGAGGTGAGAATCCTTCAAATAAGCATTATATATCGGGAATTTTAGTGTTTACAGTCGAAATCAATTTTGTGCAATTTAGAATTAATTTATCGCGTGATTAATCCAATGAGTTTATGAAAAAGAAAACTCACCTCTCTATTTATTATGATGATCAGACTAGAGCATTCGAGAAAGAACGACAGACTTGGCACGAACGTGAGAGCGAATTGGCTGATCACCTTAAAGCTCTGCAAGACACTATTGGTGTACTTGCACAACAGAACATTGAATCTCAAAAGAAGCATAGTCATAGTAGTTCCAATGGTATGGTGCCAAGTTCACCTACTTCTGGTTTTTTGAATTCTATGTTCTCCCCAACCTACGCACTCTCTTCAATCTCTGCGAGACTTTCGAATAGGCATAGTACCAACGGGACAACTACCCGTGGTTTGTGTTCTCTTGAAAGTTTTGTGAACAAATTGACTGACCAACACCATTTAGATTTTAAAATTCTTTCCCGAGAAATTAATTAATCTAATATTCTTTTTGATATTCTTAACAAATAATCTAGAAGGAAGTACTCCTCCAGAATCTCCAACTACCAGTCTACATAATGCTGCTCGTGAAATCAAGATCGCTCAAAGAACTATCAAGGAGCAAGACCGATTAATTTACCAATTAAAAACTGAAATCGAAAGAGCCAAAACGGCTACCACCGACACGATAAATCTCAATAAGGGTCTTTCGCTCAAAATTAATCTTTTGGAAAATGAGCTGGAACAAGTCAAACGAATGAAACGATCGTTGGAAGACGTGAATGAAGGACTTCAACTATTGTTGCATGAGAAGACGATGTTAAATCCTCATCCACAGGTAAAAGATAAATTCCAAGACTTTGTATATCACAAAGGTCCAAAATGATTCTTACCTCTTTAATATTGATATGGCAACAGGACTCTATCGCCGTGCCAAAGAAATCTCCAGGTGAACAGAAGGAATCACCTACTGATGACACGTTTAAAGAGAAGGACATGTCACTAAAAAGCATCAAACGCGAGAAAAAAGCTCGGCCAAAGTCCATTGTAACAGATCTAGCTGCCGAATTACAGCGTGCTTCTGCTGATAATATTACACCTCTTGGAGAGAGTGTACAAAAGGAAAGTGATCAAGTGGTGGATTTCGAAAGTAAGTGTTTCTCATAATTTGACATAATAATTTTATTGATTTGATTTACATTTTGATCATATGTTGTTGAAATTTTCAACTTTTATTGATTTTTATGCATTTTGAATAGAAATGCAAGAAGAAATCAAAAGCTTGAAAGATGCAAACAATGTACTGAGAAATTACATTCAAAAAATTCTCGATCGTATCATGGAGGCAGACGGATTCGAACAGCTTTTGTCAACAGATTGGTCCAAGAGAGCGCCACCTTCGAATCCTTCGACACCAACCGCAACCACGTTCGCCCATGTTCGCAGCCAATCAAAATCAAACAACATTACTACCACGACCACTACTAAAACCCCAGAAATAAACAAAGAATCCGCGGCCTCCAAGAAATTAGAACGGCGAAAAACTCTGTCCGGACCCTTCCGAGGCAGCATTGGCGATAAACTCGGCCATCTTAAAATTCCCTCATCACCCCCTACTAGCCCGAAATCTACCGGTGAAACAGGTGATCAACTTTCACCTCTTCCCGTATCACCCGCACATTCACGAGAGCCAAGCATCAGTGAAGAAGTAACTTCGTCACCAAGAAGTAGCCTTTCGGTTGAACCACCGAAACGAGCACAACGAAGAAATTCCTCATCAGATGGAAACCCACGTAAACGATGGAGTTTATGGTGGACTGCCCAAGGGAAACAACAGCCCGGAATCAAGAAAGAAGACCCCTATATGAGACCAATAATTCTTGTCCAAGAGAAAGAGATGGCAAAGGAATGAGGGAAATAGTTTTCAAATGTAGATACGTTTTTGAGGATGTATAGGTCGATCAATCCAAATTTCAAAAAAAAAATTGTATTCTTTTTATACGTTCATTTTTCAAATTTTCTATCATAATTTTGGGTCACGCGTTTCTTTTTATATTCCTACTAGAGGTTTACAATCATTTATATTTTAGTTAGAAAAGATAGAGGATCAAATAGCTGCAATTCTACAAAAGATCCTTATCGATTGTCAAATTTTGAATTTTGTACTTTTCACTTTTTTTTTGTAAATTTTTTAAAGGTGTACACGAATATCCCAAGGGATTCATACACTATTATCATTTTGTACTTTGTTGGTTCCGTCTTAAAAAAAATAAACTTTTTTAATTTTTGGGCAAGTAAAAAAGCGAATTCTAATGCTTTCCGTCACTTTTACGCGTTTAACAGATTCCTACACAGTCGATTATAATACAGGTAATGCTCATACTAAATGCGCATCAACGGTGATCACTGATTAATGTAGAACGTACCGCGTAAATTAGGTTTGACGAGAATCACCTTTACCACAATGTATCTAGTCACCTGTCTATTGAAAAATTACAAAACCTGGAGCTAGCTTTAGATTCTCCATTTCATTTCCTTTGAAGTTTTCAAAGCTTTCTTTCTTCTATGTCAACTTTTCAGAGCTGTCAGTACGTTAGCGTGTGTAGGATATGCTTGAGTAACGACGACCCGTCGGACCTCATCGCGCCTTGCATTTGCAGAGGTATGTAGCAAGGTTGTTTGAAGCCTTGAGGTTTCATCCCCTTGAGAAATAATAGTTCGCTTTCGAGCTCATCTAACCTTAACTGTTCTATACATTGACACAGGCACGGTCAAGTACGTTCATAAAACCTGTTTATCACAATGGCGGTACCGTTTGGTGGCAAACGGCAGGGAGGAAGAGTTTGATTCTTGTACTATATGTAAATTCAAGTATGTACTGAAGAGAAAGACAACTTGGGGGTGTATATTGAGTAGTAAAGGTAAAATATACAATTGGTTTTGCTCCAATTTTTAATTTCAGTTTCACAAATGTGCCTCATCTCAATTTTTCTGACTGTCTCTTAGGTGCCAGAATGGCAATAACTGTTGCGCTGATAATTGCTTTATTACTTCCCTGTGGTTACTTGATGAAATTATCTATGCTTGTAACATCACCAATATACTTGAAGGGAACAACTGGGATGATGGAGAATGCAACCATATCGATGGAGCAAGCAACTCCCATTTCCGCTTCACCCGAAACGACACCTATTCATCCCTTTTATCCACCGATTTGTACTTCTAAACCCGCAATTCACGATACTAAAGAACATTTTTTAAATATAAACAAGCATTTAAAGCCAAATGATGCTCACTTTCTCAAGTTTCCCCTACAAAATAGCAAGGAATCTGGGGAAGGGCATAGTAATCTTCTCGATTCTCTTTACCCATCCTTTATATCTTGGTGGATATTTCCACCGATCATGACTGCCCAGTTTTGGTTTGATTTTTTGTGTAAACCCGAGATTCATCATCTTCATTTGGGTCTCTTCTTTCTCGGCTCGTTAAATAATGTTTTTACGGCTTATGCAATGATGAGCGATGTGTACGATATGATCACCGAGAATCCCCGCCGAAAACTCAAGCAAGTTGTGTTAGTGTATACCAGCTTATTTGTCGCATGTTTCTGGTTTCATTATAACATTTCCGCTTTCCGTGTGGCCTCCACACAGGTAAGTTTAGAAAACCTATGTATTATATTCGAGCTTTATCTATAGCGTTCAAGTCTCAACATATCAAAATTGATTTTTTGATGGATCTTAGGAGTTTTTACAAGAATTGCCATTCTGGGTTTTACGGTGGATTACCGTGAGTATGGCCATCGTAGATTTTGGCCTCAGAAGAATTTATTGGGAATTAGATCGCTTGGAATTTGATGATGCCCAGGTGGTTTCAGTACAAGATATTGAACACCACAGTATTATTGGATAAACGTCGACTCTTTCAAGCCAGGATAATGGAGGTCATATAGAGTGGTTCCCTAAATAACCAGTGATACAGTGCGACTGGATTCAAGTATCAAAAACGTGATCAATAGTTGAATGGAAATAATCCTATTTTCAGTTTGAGCAAATGCGAGGGACCGTTTATACTTTAAAAGACGTTATACAGTCGAGGCTCGAAATCTCAGCGTTGTGATAAATTATTAGTCATGTACAATGTAAATAGATATATAGAGGAAGCTTCTTGTATTATTCCTCTTTTAGAATTTCTCTTTCTGCCATATTAGGGATCGTTATTAAACGGACATTTTAAATTACTTTTATGATTGTAGATTTAATACTGATGCATGAGAAAATTTTGTAGATTAATTTTACATTATGCGTTTGCTAAGTGCAAGTGTAAGCTGTTATTCAAAAATCGAAGTAATTCTTTGATTAAGCTAAATTAGAGGTGAATTCCTCTATAAATAATTGAAAAACTTTATTTTCATGTTACTGTGTAATTTTGAATTAAAATTTGTTTTTTGTACATTCAATTTAAATAAATCATGTTTTTTAAAAATTATTTACATGTCATTGATTTTAATCAGTTTTTTAACAAATTTACTTTAAAGACTTTAACTTTTTCAATTGGTAAAATATTTTGGAAGTAATTTATAAATTTAAACAAAAAGCAATTATTATTTTGTTATAATTAAAAAAATGCTTTTTTAGTAGTAAAAACAATTAAATAAAATATTATAAAAGTGTTATTTTAACCTATTTTTTTTGCTAGGTTTTTTATAAAAATACAGTTAAAGTTTTTAATTTAGTATTTTTATTTAATTATTACTAATATTAAATTAATAATTGAATTTCTTTTATTAAAAAAAATCTAGTAATTAAAACAACTTTAACACAGTATTATTAAAAATATGTGTTGTTTTTTTAAAATAAGTTTTATTTTTGGTATTTTAAAAAGTTATTATTTGTATTTTTGCTGTTTAAAATACAAAAATAATTAATATTGTATTTTTTATTATTTATTTTTAATAATAAAAAGTTTTAAGTATAATAACTTAAATATTTTAAACATATTTATTTATTAAATTTTAAATTTTAATAAAAATTTTTATCTTTTTATTATACTTTAAGTAAATAAGTTTTACATAAAAGATTAAAATTTTAAATATTTAATTATACTGTATATTAATTATAAAATAATAAAAATTTTAAATTATATTTTTTGTATTTAATACTTTAATTGTTAATTTAATTATAATATAAACATTACGTAATATTTAAAAATATATATATATTTATATTTATTATTAAAAAGTTTTATCTTTAAAAACTGGTTTTTTAATTTATTAAAAAGATTTAATTATATTAGTAATATTATAATATATTATTAATTTTATTAAATTTATAAAAATTGTATTTGGTTGTTAAATTTTAAGTTAAAAATAAAATGTAAAAAAAATTAATTATTAATAAGAGTTTTATTATTGTTAAGATTAAAAATTTTGTTTTTTTGTGTAAAAATATTAATTTTTTTTTATATTATGTTTTACAAATAAGATCCAAATACTACCTAATATCATATATCAAATAAGTAATCAAAACTAAGTATGAATCATGCTCTTACTACATGTGACCAGTCATTCAGACCAATCAGAATAATATTAAGCAACTATGTAAACTGAAGCCATATTACTAATACTTGAAAAAAATAAATAAGATCTATGAAAACCAAAATAAATACCAAATGTCTTAACAATTCCAAGCAACTTGATAATACCAGTAGAAAACCCTGAAGAAAGCCCAGAAACTGAAACAGAAACCGAATTATCAAGTAGAATTAGTCTATTCTTTTCCATAAAGACAATGCTTAGTGCAGACTAACCAGATATTATCCCTAAAAACAAGACAAAGAGTGCACAAAAATTTCACAACTCTTCAACTTGCAATTTTGGAATCACAGAAGACAGAAATAGTCTTTTGAAGTCAATCCTTAATAACAAAACTCTTATAAAGAGCCATATACACAGAAACATCAAAAGCACAAAATAATAAAAGTTGAAAAACATAAAAAAAGAAGTAAAAAAGACCAGAAAGCACTTCTCAATAATTTGCATGGGCATCCAACAATTAATAATAGATAGGACTGTCAGCTTTACAAGAAAACACATGATCCAAAATCTTAACATTATTATAGTATAAACATAACACACTAAGGTAGCATTTGTCATATAAATGCTTCTGAACAGTAATAAGCAGCTGATAATATAAAGTCTTTATAAAATAAGTGCATATGCCAACAGAGAGTTTGCTTGTAAAATCTGTAGCCATGTGCAAATCAGAATGCCACACCAAAGAAAAACTGAGCCAGTCAATATCTGAAAGCAAATCATCTGTCAGAATCTTAGAACCAGAACCAACTTTCTAGCATATATAATAAACAAATTTAAAAATATCATAAACAAAATGTCTAAAGTTACCAAAAACAATATTACCATCAGCTATAATACAGTGTTTTCTTAAATAGAGAGGAAGATACTAATTAAAAAGGGAAGTGGCAGCAACAAGAGCATTAGTATATTTATTTTCTAAAACACTTGAATAACTTTTCATCTTGTGTCACTTAATTCTTAAATTTTTGCTATAAATAATATCCACAATATGCTAATGTTTTATCCAATACTGATTATGAAAATCCAAGCATACCAAATACAATTTTAACTTGCATGTATTCAAAACAGCCTGGCTATCAGAAAATAAGCAAACTGAGCTAAAAAAAGGAATACACTTAAAGACCAACACAATAATCTGTAACTCTGTTAAAGTAGAAGACATTAAGCCAGAAACCCCAACACCCAAACTCAAGTTAATGTTATCAAAAAAACTATAGTGCCAGCTCTCCTATTAATAGTGTCCAAGTCTTTTAAAAATCTATTCATGTAAACATAAATTACCAGCACTAATACAAGACAGTTGATTACTAATTGATTCAAATTCATAAGACTTAAGAACATTTAAAGGACCAATACTATCTTTAAAAAAAAAAAACAAGCAGAAAAAAAAGCCAAGTTATTAAGAAAGGCAACAGAAAGATTGAACCAGTTAGAAATAGGGCTGCAAAAGTCCAACTTTTTTTACTATCTGAAGGTTTTTCAATTAAAAATATCACCATAACAATCATGAAGTTAATTTATAAAGACAATACTATAATGTTAGAATGAAAAAAGAAACTTTAAAAATTTAGACTCACCAAGAACAGTTGACATGAACACTCTGTCCTAAAAACAAAAAGAATTATACATAAGGCCATTCAGAGACAAATTGTAATCAAAAAAAATACAGACCACTCCTGCCAAAAAGTTATTAGAAGAACTGACTTAAGTATAAACTGAAGAACTTAAGAGATAAATAGGGTGCCAACACAAAACTTGCAAGTCATAAAACTTGTGAGAAAACAAATGACCCAAAATATCATCAAAGTTTCCAAAACTTACAAGCAATGCCAATTTATTCTTAAATTGAATCTGCTTAAAAGTTTTTAAATCATAAAAAGAGAAATAATGGATTGTATTACTTGGAAAATCAAGAGACAGACCAAATTTTAATTTTAGGTTTTTACAGATCAAGACATCTTACTTATTGTACACACCAATAAGAATAAAACTCAATTGCATTCTGTAGCTGACAATAGAATAGAGAATGGCTAATACCAAATACAAAAACTGCTTATCTAAAATGGCCTTTTTTAGCATAAGATTGGTAAAAAAACAAACATCAAAATGTGCCTAAGCTAGACTTCAAGAAACTTTTAATTAACAGAAAAATACCCAAATATTAATAAGATTCTCTTTTTTTGGCAATAGAAATAGGTGAACCACTAATAAACAAAGTAGAACTGACAACTCTGCAATTAATAAGGATGACTACAGTTTTATTAGTATTGATAAAAATATTATTAATCCAAAAAAATTCACTGGCAACATTAAGAATATGTTGAGTGGCATTTTGACTGTTACCAACTCAAATTGTATCATCAACAAAAGCTCTAGCAGCAAAAAAGAAAAACAACTCAGCTCTAGATTTTGCATGACTATTTTTTGAAATAAAGTAAGAATCTAACCTATACCCATACACACTTTTCTGTTTTTTGACTTTACAAAGAAAGAGATCATAAAATATGCACTAGAGAAAAAGTGAGAAGATCTCTTTCTAATTTAAATCATCATGTACATAATAACTATTTATTAAACTAAAGTCAATCATAATTTTGTTGATGTGATTATCATGAATACTACCAAAAAAACAAATAAACTTGTTACACATTTTAATTCTAATCAAGTCTTTCTTATGATGCTTCCAATCAACAAAATTATAAGTCTTTTATATGTTTTGCAAAACCAGCCAGAGTTTACAGTTTTTTTTCAAAGCATCTTTTATTACAAATCCGACTGCATAAATGGGAGACTACATAGTCATATCTTTCAGAACTGAAAAATTGTTCTCACAAAGAACATTAAAGTTGCTACATATTAACAAAATTCTATTAAACAGAATCTTAGAGAGAATTTTACAAGCCATTTCAATTAGAGTAATAAGACAAGTATTTATAAGAACACACTCTTATTCATATGGCTTGAGAATTATCAAGATCCAAGTCTTTTTTCAAGAACTGGGCATGAATTTACGAAACAAACAAGTGTTTAAGAGCACCAAAAGCATATCTAAAACTGATTTGTTGCAATGTTTCCAAAGCTCATTTAAGATACCAAAAAAATCAGTGGCTTTGCCATCAGGCAGATCAAAAATTACACAAAACAATTTATCAAAGTCAACCAGACATATTATATCTGAAAAAACAGCATCAAAAACATATTTTAATAACTGGTATTGACAAGACCAATCACTAAAAATATCAAAAACCACTACATATTTCCTAGTCCATCCCTCCATAATCACATCTATCTTGGTCTTAACCAGATCAGATTCAAGAATCAATTCATTATTAATGACTAAATAATCTAATTTCACTTTATAAAAAGGACATTCCAATACACTCCTAATAATATAATTTTTATCAGAAGCAAAACTTTTTATTCACCTATTAATAGCAGACCTAATAGCTAACTTCTTAGCTTTTAGAAATTTGACAAGATTGGAAACATAATAAGCTTTTCTTATGCCAAAAAGAGCAGATCTCAAATGATCAAAACTTGTACTGGACTCCAATAAAACTTGAATAGTTGAAGCCTTATCAAAGTTTAAAACTTCTTAGCTGCTTATTAAAGATACAAATTTATTATTGTCCTCCACATGAAAGGTCTTAACAATTTTCGAAATTAAAACTTTCAGTCTGTGAAATTTAGAGAAGTTCTTGGTAAAAACACCATCAAAATTCTTAAACCATTTTTTCTTAAATGTTTCTTTAGCCAAAAAAATCATTACTTTGCGAACAACATCTTACATAGAATTCAGATCCAAAAAATTATTAGAAAAGATAAACTCATAGAGAACAAGATTATATTAGCCACTGTAGTATTCTTAAAATTAATCTATTTTGTTTCATCAACATATTTGATGTCAAATTTTCAATGGTTTTTATTAGCCTGTTTACACAAAAGATTTAGATGTACATTTAACAAGCCATCCAAACCAACAAAAACAAAAATGGCTTGGTAATTCGAGTTAAAGTAATTACTAACATCCTTAACTTTATGATCCACTATTGCATTAACCAAATTTAAAAAAACAAACACATAATTAATTGTTTTGAACACATTTCTGAAGTTTTTTTATGTAGACAATCTTGTAAATAAACTCTCAACCAACAAGTTGATCAACTCCAAATCAAGACACTTTTTGAAACTGGCACACTTATGAGAACTATTTTCATTGAAATTGCCATCTAAGATAATGAAAAAAAACTTATTCACAGTCTTTGCAACCAGAAAATTGATTTCACTAGCTTGAAAAAATTGAATCACTGAAGAAATGCCAGTGTAAAGCCCCAAAATCAAAACAAAAAGTTTATTTTTGAAAACTAATTTAACAGAAAAGAGCTGACCAGACATCTCAAAAATCTTACACATATGTTTTGTCAAAGAAAAATTCATGACAATTATAACACCAGCACTCAAATATTCAGAATCTAAACCAGAAGTAAATACTTAAATGCCATTAAATTTGTTGACAATCTATGGGCAAATCTTTCCTTTCAGCTTTGTTTCTGTGAAAATAGAAATTAAATTGTTTATGTCTTTGTGCCAACAAATAATATCAATCTGTTTTGTAGAATTGTTTATTTCTCTAACATTACATGTAGTAATTTTTCACATCAAACCATTTATTGAGAAAGAGATTTAGAAAGTGCATTACTAGCCAAAACCAAACTGTCAAAACATGTCAACAGACTTAACATTAAAGCAGTAAGTTCTTCCAGCATGTTTTCCAATTACATCACATTAGGGGGGGCAGAAAAACCCAAAACCATAATAGTTTTATCACTAGTGGTCTCATCTAAGTCTTTTTCTATCACTATATTGCTTACTTGATCCTGTAATGGGGGAATTACTAATAGCTAACATCCAGAGTTAAGCTGAAAAACCATTAGCACAAGTGACTCCAACCTCTTAGCCAACTTACTTATTTGTTCTGTGAGACTGATAAGACTGTTTTTAATGTTCACAAAATGTAATTTCAACTTATTGACAACAGGCAAAAGAGGTTTTATTTCTAAAGAAGAACCAGAATAAGCCAAACCATTATATACAAGAAAAGAAAAGAAAGAAGACTCACCAACAATTTTTGTTTAAGAAGTATCATCAAAAAAAACAGGGTGAGCAATAAAAGCTAAATGCTTAGCATAGATGGAAGCCAGTCTGCTTTTATTCTTTTCAGATAGCATCTTATGAGAAGAAGCACCAAAAGAATTTTTCCCACCAAAAACACAGCCCAATAATATGTGACTCAGTTTCCTATACTTAGCATATTTGGCAGAACCCAACTGAGACCAATATAGATTGGCATTCTATAACATTGGTATGATTTTCATAACAGCATCCAGAGAAGCTGCAGAGTCAAAACAAACAATTGCACATCTGGTTCAAGCATAAGTAATTGGATGATAGTTAATAATACAGGTCTTTTTATTCACTAAGCTAACATAATTCCAAATATTATGTGCATTAGTTTCCAAAGACAAAGTGTAAAGCAGTGCTCTATAATTATTTTTTTCATTCCAAAATTTCTTGTCTTTATCAGATTTAGCAACACATATGGTATCTTTCCCAATTAAAATGAACCACTTTGCTGTAATCAAATCAGCATAATCTAATTGCTTAAACTCAACTATAGCCTTTTATTAAAGTTCTATCAATTGCATCTTGATTAATTTAATTATTTCAAACTCAAATAGTGCACTGCATACAGCCTTAGCTAATGTTCCAACTGGAATTTCTTTTACCACCACAGCCTAATCTAAATGTCTAACAGATTTTTTGAGATTGGTGTTTACCAAGATTTTTGCCATTTTTGCCATTTTTGTCATATCAGAAGCTTGAGCCAAGCTTGATTCAGAAGTGAACATTGCTTAAATAATCCCAAAAATTTTAAGGAAGTAAAAACCCCTTCAAAACCATTGATTTTTGAAAATAATTTCTTAATTGCCACTAGCTTTTCTTAAGAGGATTTCCCAACTACCTTATTCAAGCCAATATCCAAAACAAAAGATTTACATACAAAGATATTGACCAAATTCTTCAAGAAAAAGAGGAGTTCCAGAAGAGCATCCAAAAAAATATTATCATTAGTACCACTATTAGAAAAATTGATTTTTTTCAATAGTTTATCTAATGCTTTCTTGGTTTTGACCTGCAAATTTTTAAGTATTTGATTAAAATCTTTATTAATATAAGCATTACTCTTACCATAATCAAAACTAATCTCCTCTACCAGACACTCCTCTTCTATATCAATACTATCAGGTTTGGTGATATTACCAGCTTCTGAACTTCATAAATAACTACTTTGTACTCTTTTTGTTATCAACACTATTTTTTAGAACACCATTTCTTCTTTTTTTTCTTGACAAAACAGTCTTAAAACTACTACCAGAGCCAAAATTTTTAACAGCTTTTTTTATAATAGCAATACTAAAACTAACAGTGGCTTTATAATCAAGCAAAAACAGTTTGAATTTATCATACTGAATGATAAAAAACTTCTTTCAAAAAACTTTTGACTTTTTTTTGGAAATTTGGAACAAAGAAGAGAAAAAAGTTTTTAAAAAATAATATTAATTTATATAATATTAGTTTTGTTTATAATATAATTTTTTGTTTTAAATTTAAAAATATAATTTTGGTTTTTGAATTATATTTTAATATTATTTAATTTATTAGTTTATTATATATTAATATTAATATTAATATTATATAACATAATTTTAATAATTAATT
The DNA here is from genome assembly GCA_016748015.1 of Geosiphon pyriformis. Classification (NCBI taxonomy): domain Eukaryota; kingdom Fungi; phylum Glomeromycota; class Glomeromycetes; order Archaeosporales; family Geosiphonaceae; genus Geosiphon; species Geosiphon pyriformis. The sequence goes on along the minus strand of JAAOMT010000254.1, from coordinate 80,318 downwards.
ATATGTAAAAAATATATAAATTATATTTATTTTAAAGTATTATATATTAAATTATTACTAATTTGAATAATAAGCTAATAAATAACAAAAAAAACTATTAAGAGTAATAAATTTTAAATTTGTAAAAATTTAATATATATAATTAGTTTTAAAATTACAACTACTTAATTTTTGTTAAGAAATTTAAAAATAAAAAAATAGTTTATAATTGTTAATAAAATAATATTACTGTTATTATTTCATATTTTATTTGGTAATTTTTAAAATTAATAATAAATATTATTGTTTTTTATTTATTTTTTTATTTAATAAATTACAAAAGTAAACAAATAATTTTTTAATTTTAATAATATAAATTAAAAAAAGTTAAACCATATAAATATTAACAAATAATTTTTATTTACAAATATTTAAATTAAAAATTAAAAAAAATAAGTAATATAAATATTTATTGTATTTTATTTTTAGATTTTATTTTTTTATAATTAAAAAATTTACTTATATAATTACTAAAAAAATTAAATATTATATATTTACTACATATAATAAATTATTTGGATCAATTAAAACTATATTATGTATTTATATTGTTATATTATTGTTTAAATCAAAAAAACAAACAATATATATATAATCTAAAATTTATAATATATGTTTTAGCAATATTAAATAATTATATTGTATTATTAAACAAATTTAATAACAAACTAAAAATTAATAAACAAATAAAATTATTCTTATTAACCAAATTATATTTGTACATATTAGTTTATATTTAAATTTATACAATTATATTTATTATAATAATAATAAAAATATATATAAAGATAATTAATTTCAAAACAGTAATTTTAATATTATTAAAAACAATATATATTTTTTATATTAATTTTTTAAAACAAATTTTTTATTTAATTTTATGCTTTATATTAGTATTTTTAAAATTTAATATCAAATATTAGTTGTATTTTTTAATAAATACAATCAAATTTTTATAAAAAAACACAATTAAAATATGCAAATTATGTTTTATTTTAAAGATGTTTTATTATAAAGTTTTATAATTATTATCAAATAAACTATTTTTATTTATTAAATTAATTAATTATTATTATTAAAATATTGATTAATTATTACTTGTTTTTAAAAATTTTTCATTTTTTCATATTTATATAATTTTTTTCTAAGTAAATTTTGGTTTTTTATATTAAAATTTTTTTTTGCTAATTGTTTTTCAAATCTAATTATTTTTTTTAATGATTTATGTATTTTTGTAATTGTAATTATAACAAGTAAAAATTTTTATGATTTTTTTTTAAGTTATTAATTATATTGGTTTTAATTTAAATATTAATTAAAATTATATTTACAATTTTATTATTATTAAAAATATTTTCAGTTGTTAATAATTCATTAACTATTACAGTATAATTTTTGAGATTTTTGACTAATTGTTGTGTATTTAATGGTAAATTGTTGAATATATTTATAGTAATTAATGTTTTAAATTCTTAAATTTCTAATTTTTAATTATAGAAAAAAATATCTGTTTTTTGTTAATAGTTTTAAATTATAACATATATTACTTAAAACCATGATCGACTAACATAATCAATTGTTTGTTTTATGTTTAATTTATTTCTAAAAAATAAATTAATATTAGATAAAATTATATATATTATCTTACATAATTGTTTAATATTAATTTTTTGTTCAAATTAATATAAAATATTTTGACAATATAAATACTTATATTTGCTTTTAAAAAATTTAATAATACCAGTATTTATTAATTAAAAATGTAATATAGTATTTAAAAAAAAATAGTACAAAATAATATTGGTTAATTGAAATAAATTTTCTTTAATTTAAATATATTATTAACTAAAAGTAATATATATTAATTTTTTGAATTTAAAAATCTTTATTTATATATTTGAGTTATGTTTTTTATATATTTAAGCACATCTATGCTTTAAAATTAAATTTGTAATTTACAAGTAAATTAAAAATATTAATTTTTTTAAAGTATCTTGGATTTTTTACATGGTTAATTACTAAAGATTGCAATTTGTAAAATCTAATTGAATTTATAGCAAAAAAAATTATAATTCGAAATTTATTCTATAAAAAACCCAATTAATATAATATAATAATAATATATAATAATAACAATTAGTAAATATAATATACTAATTTTTTTTTGTATTTTAATATTTTATAAATATTTAATTTAGTTCTATATAAAAAACTAATCCTGTTTTATCAGTATAGCAGGATTAAATTCAGATATAATGATTTTTAATTTTTTTATTCTTTTAATAAACTTTTAGTTGATATAATTTTTATTTTATCATAAAATTAGTAAATATATAACTAATTTTATTTTTTTATGTATTTGAGAATTGTATTTTATTTTTGTGTATATTAAAAAATTTGGCAAATTTCTTTTTAATTAGTTAATTATTGAATTTAATAATGGCTATAGTTATTTATTCTACCTAATAACTTAAAGCTTGGTTTAATAATAAAAATTTATTACTTTTGTGTTAAATAGATCTTTTTAAAATTTTATTAATTTTAATATTTAACTACTTTGCACATTTTTTAATTATTTTAAAGACAATTAAACAAAAAATATAAAGTTTTAAATATTTATAATTAAAGTAAATTACAATATTGTTATGTTTTATGTCATAATAATTTTGAAATATTAACAAATTTTTTATAAAGAACATTATTAACTGTTGTTTATTTTTGTTTTTTGAATAAAAATTCTAATATTGTAATAATTTAGCAAATCTATTAGAAAATATGTTTATAATAATAATATTAGATTTGGTTTAGCAAATCTGAATTAGAATATAATAGAAGTTAAATAATTGTTATTATTCATAAAAATTAGGAATATTATAGTTAGAGAAATAGCCAATTAAAAATAGGCATAGTAACAAAAAAATTTCAGGATTCTTCTGAAGGAATTGCAAAATTGCAGAATTGCAGAATTCTAAAATTCTTTGTAAAAAATTGTAGAATTCCAGAATTCTAGAATTGTAGGATTTTTCTGAAGAAATTACAAGATTTCAGAAATTTTATGTAATACCAATTATGTATATATAGCAATAGCATTAAAAGCAAAAAAAGTATTCAGAATTCAGTTCAGTTTTAATTGAACATCTCTTTTTTTATCTATTAATTAACTTTCATTTTATAAATAGTAATATTAACCAAAATAAACTTACTAAAAATATCTAATAAACATACTTATTATTATCTAATCTATGTTATTGTCATTTGATTAAAAATCTTCACTATTTATTTATTATCAACACTCTATGTTAATAATATCCAATACTTAATCACACTGAAACAATAGCTCTTGATTATAACTATTGATGAAATATTAATTCTTATTTTTTTATTTTTTTTTTATTTTTTTTTATTTTTTTATTTACTAACTGATTTAAGAGATTAAGTGCTAATTAATTGAAGTCAAAGATAGTCTGGTAAAAGACCTAGAAATAAGAATTTAGAATTTATAAATTAATAGATAGCTTACCAGAAAAGCATAACTGCCAAAATAAACTGGCCATTATGCTGAAAAAAGAAATTAATAGAATAATTATACTGAAAAGCTATTAAAAACAACTATTGAATTTCTGTTCATTACATAAAAGACTCTAACCCAAAATTTTCAGATATGAAAACCTTCAGATTACCAAAACTTTCAGATATTACCAATTATAAAAGCTATTAAGCACTGTTACAGGTAATTATTTAGGGTCTTAAAGCAAATAACAAACCCATAACTTGGTGTTTAATTGATATACTGCTGTTGGTAATATTTGAAGATGTGTTTTTCTGAAGGTTTTGGTTAAGTCTTTTGTATAATGAACAGAGATTTAATTGATTGTTTTATTCATAGCTTCTTGAAACTGCAGTTTTGTCAATTTCTTTTTCAGTGTAATAGCCAGTAACCCTTCTGGTAAGCTATCCTTAATTGAGTGTTCTACCCTTATTTCTGGGTCTTTTACCAGTCACTTTATTTTGACATTAGTATTTCTACATGTAAATCCTTTTAATTAAGTTTAACAAATAACAAAAAAAATAAAGCAAGAAAAAAAAATAAAGAAAAATAAGAAACATAAGCCAAGGCAATTTTGCACATTAGTATTCCATCAATAGTCATGATCAAGAGCTATTGTTCTAGTGTGATTAAGTATCAATTACTATTAACATGAAGTGTTGATAGTGGAGAGTGAATTGAAATAGTGAATAATTATTTATTAATATTTGTAAATGGAAGGTTGCTTAGATCAAATTTAAATAGAGAGATCTGTCTTTTCTACTTCTAATATTACTGCTATATATACATAATTAAGATTTCTCAATTCCTCAATTCTTTACACCAAGAATCCTAGAATTCCAGAAATTCTGCAATTCTTTTGGGAGAAATCCTGGAATTCTGGAATCCTGCAATTCCTTGTATGAGAATCCTAAAATTCTTGAAATCCTGTAATTTCTTTAAGAGGAATCTTGAAATTCCACATTTATTACAGTTACTTCTAATTGGCTAATTTATATACTAATATACTTCCTATATTCTATGAGTAACATTATTTCCTTCTCTTTAATATTGAGCTTTATTGAGATCTTCCAATTCTAATTCTCTGTCTTTGAGTATTTTTTGAACTTCTTTTTCAAGAAATACCTGTGCTATCTTGTTCTGTAATTTTTCAAATTGAGCATTGGTTATTTTTCCCATTTGGTTAATGGTAATGGAGTTTATTTCTGGATTGAGTAAGATTTCTGGTCAATCTTGAAATCCAGTATGTAACTGATAAATGGCTCTTGCTTGTGTGGTCAAATTGTTCTTTCTCATAAATTGTTCCAGTTGTTGCAATATTGTTGTGTCAAATAATTATTTTGTTTTATCCATATACAAGCCCTAAATTTTCAAGTATTGTCCCAAATAAAAGTAACAAAAGTTTCTTGAAAATTGTTGTATTCACCAATCCCAAGTTTTTTTAGTCAGCTCTTGATATTGAGTGACTTTTGGTTGTGTTTTTACTGCCAATTTTACTTTTGTGATTATTTTGTCCATAGTGGTTTTTGTTTTTCTCCATTTTTTATCTCATAATTCTTTTCTGATGTTTGTGTATCTGATAGTTTTTTGGTTAATTGTAATTTTCATCTCTTGTTGTTGAATTAGTTGAAAAAGTTGTTGTGTTAATAAGTGAATGCTGTTAGTAATTTCTATTTTCTGCTGTTTTTTGTTGCATATACTGTGTCTTTTTATATTTCTTGGTTGTTCAATTTTATGTGTTTGGTTCAATGATTATAATTGGTTCTAGATCTTGTAGAATCTTATCTGGTTTGACTAGTATTTTCTGTATTTCTAATTGTAAAATATTACTGGTAAATGATGATACTATATGGTAATATTGTTTCAGTTGATTACTATGTGCTGCTTTGGTTAAGATTTTGTTGTTTAATCTTAATTTATAAGCTCTATTTCCAAGAATTTTTTTTATGTGAAATGGTTCATCTCATTTGGGGTCAAATTTTCCACTTCATTGTTTTTCTGCTTTAGTACAATGTAAAAGTACTTTGTCTCCAATCTTGAATTCAACTGGTTTTTCTGGTAGTTGGTTATTATGTCTTTCTTTTTGTTTTTTTTGTAACTTCTGAATGTTATCAGCTGTTTTTTGCTGTGTGTTTTCTAGTGTTTCCATTAAGTCATATGTTCTTCTCAACAATGTTCTTTGAAAATTCTCTTCTGTTATTGGTTCTGTTAAATATGTCTTAACTTCTATCTCAACTGGTAATGTCACTGTTCTACCATATACTAATTTAAATAGTGTTGCTTGTGTAGTGTTTTGCTTCATTGTTTGATAAGCAAATAATACTGATAATATAATTAAATCTTATTTATCTTAATTTTCTTGGCTGATTTTGGCAATGGCTTTACACAATGTTCTGTTAAATCTTTCAACTAGTCTATTTGTTTGTGGATAGTATAGTAATGATAATAGTCTTTTTATCCCAAATTTTTGACTTAATTCTGCCAATGTTTTATTCACAAAGTGAGTTCTTTGATCTGATAGTAGTTCTTTTAGACATCCATATTGACAGATCAAATCTTGATAAATGAATTCAGTAACAGATTTTGCATCTGCTCTTTGAATGGCTTTTGCTTTTGGCCATTTTGTGAAATAATCTATGACTACTGCAATATATCTGTTGTCTCTGCTGGTAATTGTTAATAGTCTGACTAAGTCAATTCCAATATGATCGAATAGTTGTTTTACTTTGATTGGTCTCAATGGTTCATTGGGTTTTGTTTCTCCTTTTCTCTGACAAGCATCACAATTTTGAACATATTAGATGATGTCTGGATACACTGATGGCCAATAGTATCTTTTTTTGGTTTTTTTCATGGTTGTTTCTTTATAAAAATGTTCTGCTGTTGAATCTGAGTGTATGTTAAATAATATTGTCTTTTTCTCTGGTTCTGTAATTACTTTGGTTGGTTGATCTGGATTTCTTTTGTTCTTCTGGTAAAGTATATTTTAATGGTTGATAAAATATTTTAATTGTTGTTTCATGTTCCTTTGTTCTTTTTGAGATAATTTTTCCTTGAACAATTTGGTATTTATATAATGTTGGAGTTGTTGATATTTTTGTATATTCATCTTTTGTTATATTTTTGGGTTGAAATGTTTTTAGATTTGTCTTATTCATAACAATCTGTTGGCATTTCTGTTTTTTTTTTTTTTTTATAATATACTATATAATTAAATAGTAAAAGTTTTATTTTTCATTTGACATGACAATTGTCTCCAAATTTTTACTTCTGGATTGAAGTCAATTCTTTGTGATTGGTATACACATCAAACTTTTGACTCAAGTATTTTTTCCATTTTATGACAGTCCAATAGATTGTTAAGTATTCCAATACTGGAGTTTCATAGTTCTTTTCAGCTGAACTTAAGCTTCTACTGGCATAAGTTATTAAATATTCTTTTCCATTTGGTTCTCTCTGTGATAGTACTGCTTCCAATGCTTGGCCTAATGCATTGGTGGTAATGATAAATGGTTTGCTGTAGTCTAAATAGATTAATACTGGGACTTGAATAAGTTTTCTTCTTAGTGTGTCAAAGGCTTTTTGTTGGATTTCAGTCCACTCATATTTGGTGTTTTTTGTTTGAAATTGATGTAGTGGTTGAGTTATTTTGGAAAAGTCTTTGATAAAATGGTGGTAGTATCTGGCAAATTCCAAAAATGCTCTTAATTCTGTAAGATTATTTGGTACTGAAAAGTTCTTAACAATCTCAATCTTATCTGGATCTGTTTTAATACCATTTTTGCTCACAACATGTCTCAAAAACTTAAGTTCCATTTTGTTAAAGAAGTATTTGTTTGCATTTAATTTCAATTCTGCTTGTCAAAGTCTTTCAAATACTTGTTGGAGATGATGCAGATAATTATCAAATGTTTTTGAGAACACATTGGTGTTATCTAAGTATATGACTACTGATTTCTATAGTAGTCTAGTATAAACAATTTTCATAAGTCACTGAAAAGTGGCTGGAGCATTCATCAAGCCAAATGGCATCACTTTGAATTCGAAATTTTCTTCTTGTGTTGTGAACACTGTTTTCTCTTTATCTTCTGGTTTTATAGCTACTTGCCAATAACCACTGTCTAAGTCCAAAGTTGAAAACCATTTCTTTCCTCCAAAAGCATCAAACAGTTTTTGGATCTTTGGAGTTGGGTAACTATTTTTTTTTGTTACTCCATTTAGTTTTTGGTAATCCACACAAAAGCGGATTTTTCTATTCTTCTTACAGACTAATATTACTGATAATGACCATAGGCTTATTGATAGTTGAATTAACCCATTGTCAAGTATCTAATTGATTTCTTGATAAATAATTTCATGGCTGGCAGATGGTACTCTGTATGCTCTCTGTTTGATTGGCATTGCATCTCCAGTTTTGATCTGGTGCTGGATTATATTAGTTCTGCCAAATTCATTTTTACTGGCAAAGATGTTATTGAAATTATTAAGTAATATTTTAAGCTGTATACATTGTAGTGGGTCTAGATTTTTCAAGTTTATCTGTTCCAATTGTTCTGGTTGGAGCAGATAACATTTTTCTCATCCATATATTGTTTGTGATGTAATATTCACATATCTACACAATTGTGAAAAGTCTGAAATAGGGTTTGGTGGTTGTTTTTTAATTTCGGTGATTAAATATCCAATGGTAGTTCTTTTTAGTATCTCAATAATGTTTCTCGTGTTGTTGTAAATGAGAATTTTTATGTGACTGTAATTCTTGACTGGTATGTATAGATTGACTAATCCAATTTCTCCTGATTTACAAAGTGTTGCTTTTGTCTCAAAAATTTGAACCTGATTTTTTACTTTTTTCTCTATAACTAACATGTATTGGTCATATGATAGAATGAAAATTAATTAATAGGTGAAGATAATTTCTCTCTTGTTAACAGTTTTTTTCTCTGCCATATTAACTGGTACATCTATTCTACTCATGGATCTGAATCTCTGTATCCCTCTTGCTGTAATCCCTAATTCTTCTCTATTTCTCACTGGTACTAGCTGAGCTATTTTTACCAGAAATAAGAATATTGCCTGTGCTATCTTTTCATTTGGCTTTATGATATAGGCTTTTTCAGAGTTATTTTGTAGCATTGCAATAATGTTTCCTATATATTCTGCATTAATTATTCTTTCTCTAATATTGACTCCTTTTTTTGCTAAACTACTCTTGAATACTAGTTGAATTATTGTTGTTGTTAAAATTTCCAGTGCTATTTTAAGATCAATACAGGTACATGAATGTGGTTCCAATTTAATGGCATCTTTTCTGAGATATCTCAGATTAAATTCTGCATTAGTATCATGTGCATGTTCTGGCATAATGCTTTCATCATTGTTACTAAACCATTTTAGTTTCTGCTCCTTAGAGAGATTAGGAAGTGTGATGTATTGTTCGGGATTTGAATTGGAGTTTAAATTATCGTAATTTTTGTTGTCATTTTGGATGGAGCTGGAACTGTTATTTTCATTGTCATCATTGTCAGAGTTTGAATTGGAATTGAACAGTGACTCTGATTTCGATTTACAGCTGCTGATTGGTTCTTCTTCTTTTGGAATTGTGTAAATTATTCAATAAAGTAGCCAGCCACTTGGGTTTTGCAAATCAGAAGAGTAATATTGCTGTTGTCAGCAAGTCCAGCTTGACAAGGGCATTTGTTGGTTTTTAGTGTCTTCTTCTTTAGTATTAATAATTTGTAAAGATCTTTTCTAAATTGGGGATAGGTTATTAATTGGCCAAAAGTAATGTAAGCAGGAGTTTCCATGAGATCTTTGACAACAGAATATGATCCAGATTTTTGTACAATTTCTGAAGGTTCCAACTTTAGAGAATTTTTTAAAACTTTAGCTTTTGGTAGCTCATTGTTATCAGCAGTTGATGTAAAGGCTTTCTTTGGATCTATAACGAAATTAACTTTGGCTTTTTTCTTTTTTCTTGTTGATTCAGAAGTATTGATTGCTAGTTTATCCATGTTATGGTCATCATTAGTTAAGTTAAAAGCATAAAAGGAGTTTTTTTCTGGTTGGCTTGCACTCTTACCCTTTGGAGGTGCACCTACCAGTTTAAAGGCTAATAAACAGTGGCTTCTACTAGAGAATTCTCTTCAAAGAAATTTGATGTTGGCATGATTGGGTCTTTGATTGGAAACATTATTATTGTTGGGTCTGTTATTCTGGATATTATTATTTCTAGGAGCTAAAGAGAGCAATGGAGGATTGTTACAGTCTCTTAAGAAGTGTCCAGTTAGTTCACAGTGATAGCACACAGGTGGGCCACAATTTTGCTGTCTTTGATATGATGATTGTTGGGGCTGATTGAAGCAGGGTTCAAATCTGAGTTTTTGGAGTTGTTGATTTTCTCTAACTGCTTGGGCCAAAGGTTCTAGTAGCCAAACAAGATTAGCTGTAAGTCTATTTATTAACTGTTTATTTGGGTCTTGAGTTTGGACAGCAAAAGAGGCAGCAGCTATTTGTGGAGCTGGAGCCATGGTAAGAGCAAAAGCAAAAACTGGAAGTATGGATCCCAAATGTATCCTTTGATTATCTTTAATTTTTTGTGCCAGTTCAATAGCCATGTCTATTGTTGAGTTATCTTTTAAAGCCAAGAGAGGCCAAAGAACATATGATAGATCAGTTTTTAATCTTTTTGTGAAAGAATGAATTTTTTGCTCTTCTGTCTAATTTCTTCCAAAGTCTATATGTTTGATTAGCTTTCTGATAGCTTTGGCATATTCAGTTACTACTTCTTCAGAGCCTTGGGTTTTTTTTCCAATTCCATGCACCTTTGGATATTAATATTGAGGTTCTAAACTTGGTCTTAAACCAGGTAGTAAAAGAAGTATTTTTTTTTCTAGCATTAGTTGATGTCCATCTGATTATTTGGTGTTGAGCATTGGCATCTGTTTCTTGTAAGAACCAGGTAGCAGGAGAGTTTTGGAAATAGCCACCAATGATTTGGAACTTGTATTCTTCATCATACTGGTTGGCTGTAGTAGCTCTCTCAAAATCATCCAACTATTCAATTAAATCTTGTACATTACTTCTAAATAGTGGTAATGGGGTATTGTTTCTTCTTCCTAAAGCAGTTTGTATATTTTGGAGAATGGCCAGAATGTTTGCTTACATGGGATCATTAGCCATTGGTTCAGGGGTAACTGTTTGTGTAGATGAGTCTAATTTGCTTGATAAAAGATCAAAAACAGGAGCAGTTTGGTAGCTTTCTTCTTCTGTTTCAAAGAGAGTTTCAGTTGCTTGATGAGCAGTAATCCAAATGTGGATTTGATGATTCAGATATTCAGAATCAGGAGGCTGTTGTTCAAAGGTTGTGGAGTATAAAAGTTGATTGATGCTGTTGTTTCTTTCTTCAAAGTTGTCTTTAAAATAAGCTTGATCAAAGTAATAAATTGTATAGACTGTGTAGATTTCAGCTGAATGCTTGTTCAGGAACCAGTTCCAAAAATCTTGGAATTGTCTATTGAATTGATCTCTAATGGAGAAGCAAATCAAGCAGGAGGGCAAAGGATTGAGTTTAATAAAGTCTAGATCGTTTTTGTTGTGTGCTTTAAAGTGTTCTTTTGATTGTTGTGGCAGGTATAAATAATCACCCATACAATAGGAAACAAAGTGGATTTTGACAATCTCACAGGGAGCACTACTTTTATGTTACAGATTGAAGTAACAAGCTAACAGATAGCAAGAGAGAACAGGATTGTAGGGTGATGAAAGAGATCAAAAGGAATTCAACTTTAAAGAGTGAATTGAATAAGTATGGATTCAATGTGCAAGATCAGTCTCATAAAATATCTCAGTCACTATTCTTTTTAAAAAGTAACTGGGAAATCTAAAGATAGAGGGATAGTCCATACTGTCAACAAATAATCATACACTGGTATAATTCTATGCCTTATGTTGGCACTCTTAGAATTCAATATCAGGTATCAGATGTGCTTTTCAGTCATATTTTATTTAATAATTTTTAAATGCTACATTTATATGTTTCAGAAAAAAGAGTAAGAATTAACCAACAAGTAATCTTTTATCCCAAGATGTTCAGATACTTAAAGATAGGAAAAGAGAAATTAGCAATAAGAGAATAATTGAGATAAAAAGTTGTTATTTTATTTATTCTTGATTATTTTGAACATGCTTTTCTACAGCTAAGAGATTCATTGCTTATATAGCTGTCAAAAGTGGTCAATGATCAGATCAATGGTCAGGTTATTAATCAGGTCAATAATCACTATCTAAAAATAGTGTGGCTAATTTATATGACATCAGTGGCTAATACATATAATAATTAATAAAAAGTATAAGTTTCAACCATAACAGTATTATTATTTACCAATAATATTTCACAATTGAAAGTACAAAGAATACTAGTTGAACCAAATAAAATTTCACAAGATTTAGAACTAATTATTATCATTGAAACAAACACATTAAATTGATCTATCAGAACAGTATATAAAAAACCAACACATGTAACAAAAACAACAAGAAAAAATGAAAATTACTAACAATATCTACTCACTTATACAACAACTATTACAACTGATTCAACAACAAGAATCAAGCCTGGAAATTATTATTAATAAACACATTATTATGGGTTGGAGTAACAAACTAACAAATAACAAGGGAAAACAGAATTGTAAGATAATAAAAGAAATCAAAAAGAATTTAATTTCAAAGAGTAAATTGAATGAGTATGGATTCAATGTGCGAAATCAGTCTTATAAAATATCTTAGTTGCTATACTTTTTAAAAGATAACTAGGGAATCTGAAAGTAGAGAGATAGTTCATACTGTCAACAAATGATTACACACTGGTATAATTTTATGCTTCATGTCGGTGCTCTTAGAATTTAATATCAGATATTAGATGTACTCTTCAGTCATGTTTTATTCAATAATTTTCAAATGCTGTAATTACATATTTTAGGAAAAAGGTAGAAAACAACCAACAAGTAAGCTTTTATCCCAAGATGTTCAGATATTTGAAAATAGGGAAAGAGAAATTAGCAATAAAAAAATGATTGAGATGAAAGTTGTTATTTTATTTATTTTCTTTTTTTTAATTTTTATATGCTTTTCTATAGCTAAGAAATTTATTGCTTATATAGCTATCAAAAAGTGGTTAATAATCAAATCAATAACTAGATTAATGATTAAGTCAATAATCAAGTCAATAATTAGGTTATTGATTAAGTCAATAATTAAGTCAATGATCAGGTTAATGGTCAAGTCATTAATTAGGTCAATAATCATTATCTAAAAATAGAGTGACTAATTATATGACATTAGTGGTTAATATATGTGATAATTAATAAGAAGTATAAGTTTCAACCATAATAACATAATACAGTATAAAAACAAAAAGATACCACAAAAAAACCAAACCAAAGAACAATATTTTAGATATTATATTTCTAAGAATACAGTAAATAAAATAATAGAAAAAATAGAAAAAACATTAAAAAATTCAAGAATATTAATATTAAAAGATGAATTGATCTTAGAAAACTAGAACCAATGGATACAACAAAATCAAAAAAACTTTTGTTACTATTAATTAGAACAATAGTTAAGCATTAAAAACTTATATACTAACAAAACAAAAAAAAAATTTGATCCAATTTAACTACAACAAATTAAACAAATTATTAGAAAGAACAATTTATTTACATATGTAAAAGCTATTTATTGACTATAGATAGGATTTTAAAACAGACCAGAAATATTATTACATTTAACAATGGATACTGTAATCATTAATCAATTGGAAAAATTAACCAATGCTTAATTTAAAGAATTGCAGATAAAATTTACAAAAACAATTTTAGAGAAGAAAGTTATGGAGTTAATTCAAGAAGGAAATCTAAAAAGTTTAGAAGATTTTAATAGAGCTCAATATTAAAAAAAAAAATATATTACTTATAGAAATTAAGAATATCATAGTTAGAGGAATAGCCAATCAAAAATAAACATAGTAATAGAGAAATTTCAGTATTTTTCTGAAAGAATTGCAGGATTTCAGAATTCCAGAATTTCAAGATTCTTCATAAAAAATTGCAGAATTTCAGAATTTCAGAATTTTTCTAAAAAAATTGCAAAATTCTAGCAATCTTATATAACACTAACTATATATATAACATTAGCATTAAAAGTGAAAAAAGTATTTAGAATTAAGTTCAATTTCAATTGAATATTTTTTTTCTTATCTATTAATTAATCTTTACTTCACAAATAGTAATATCAATTAAAGTAAACTCATCAAAAATATCTAATAAATATATTTATTATTATCTAATCTATGTTATTGTTATTTGATTGAAAATTTTCATTATTTATCTATTATTAACACTTTATATTGATAATATTCAATATTTAATTACACTAAAACAATAGCTTTTGATAACAGCTATTAACAAAATATTAATTCTTATTTTTTTTTCTTATTTTCTTTATTTTCTTTTATTTTCTTTTATTTCTTTGTTGTTTGTTGTTTATTAACTAATTTAAAAGATTAAGTGCTAATTAATTGATGTTAAAAATAGCTTGGTAAAAGACCCAGAAATAAGGATATAGAATTTATAAATTAATAAGTAGCTTATCAGAAAAACATAACTGCCAGAATAAACTGGCCATTACACTAAAGAAAAAAATTGATGGAATAATCATTTTGAAAGACTATTAAAAACAACTATTGAATTTCTATATATTATACATAGAACTCTAACCTAAAACCTTCAAATACAAAAACCTTCAAATTACCAAAACTTTCAGGTATTATCAATTGTACAAGCCATTAAATACCAAGTTACAAGTTTGTTATTTGTTTCCATATTCCAAATAATTATCTGTAATACTGTATATAAAAACAGACAAAATTAAAAAGAGTAAATTTAATATAAATCAATTTAAAAAAAAGTTAGAATAAAATCAATTTAATATATTTTAACTCTTTTTTTAATTATTAATTAACATTTAACACATAATATTTGTTTTTATGCGAAAATAAATTTTAAATAAATGTTTGATAAAATTATGTTTTTGTTCTTTTATAAATTATTTTTATATAAAAAAAATTGTTAATTAATTAATTAATTCTATAAAAAATGTTTTTTGTAAGAAATTGATTTTTTATCAAAAGTTTTTTTTATAGAGATCTAACTGTATTTATTTAATATATTTTACAAAAATCAACAATTATATAAATTAAAAAAAAATAAAATAAAAAAAATAGTAAAAAAAATAAAATAATTAATATTATTGTATTAATTTTTGTTTTAAATAAATTTAATTTAAATGTAAATAAATTTTTATAACTTTAAAAAGTTTTACTTGTATATTTTTAAAATGAAATTAATAATTAAGTTAATAATTATACTAACAATTATTATTATTATTAACGCATTTAACGAGTGTAGCCCAATTGCTATCTAGTACATAGAACCAAACTAAAAGGCTCAAACTAAATACGACTCACACACTTTCTACATGTGGCTAGCCACTCAGGCCAGACAAGGCAACACTACACATCTATAACTACCCGCACACTGCCACCCAGACCAGAAAAGAAACAAAAAGGCTTCTGACGACCAAAGCTAACAGCAAAAGAATTGGTCAAACCAAGCAATCTCACAACACTGTCAGACAAAACCGAAGACACACCACAAGGGAGCCCAGAAACAACACCAACATCACAGACCAGACCAGCCTTCTCCATCACCACTCGGTGGCTGGCTCTAGCCAACCATATCTTAGCACGATGTAAACCAACAACAAACCTGACATACTCAACAATCCTAGCAGTGGCCACTTTTCTATTCTCAAAAACATCGCAAGCCTCCTCATATCACTCCTTCAGCACAAACCCTTTGCACACCAAAGTGTACAGCCCAACATCAATGGAACATTGAGACAAAACCCGCAACACAGCAGAAGCAGAGGAACCACCAGACAAAGCTGACCAATGAGCAGAAGCCTCCGCCAAAATTTCACCACAAATGCCAGACTCATGAACACAAGTAAAAACGTGGTCAGAGAACTCCACCTCACCACAAAGCAAACACAACACACTAGGGTAGCATTTATCATACAACCTCTTCCTAATGGCCACCAGCAACCTCCTGTGCACAGCCTTCATAACATAAATGCGAAGCAATGAGGATGCGCGGCTAGTGAAACCAACAAGCATATGAGAATCAGGATGCCACACCTTTGCCGTGACAACCCAGTCTATGCAACCAACCATCGCATCTGGAACTACATCACAACCAGGCCCAGCTTCCCAACGAGCACAACGAATTGATTGAAAGATATTTCTGACAAAATGACGGGCATTACCAGAAACAGCGACACCCTCAGCAACCAAAAAATGTTCATGCACATCAGCACAAAGAGAAAAGGGAGACCCAGAGGCAGCCCCAGCAGCCAAGTCAGCTCTCACATTACCAGGAATCCCAGAGTGTCCTTTTACCTTAACCCAACTTACACTAAGATCCTTATCCCTGACCAAATTGAAAATATGACACCTTTCCAGCCAGCATTGATTACGGAAATCAGAAGCACCCAAAGACATCTCAGACACACATGCGTCAATGACAGCCTGGCTGTCAAGATACAACACCACAGTACTTGAAGAAGGAACACACTCCAAAGCCAAAGTGACAGCCTGTAACTTGGCCATAGTAGATGACAAAAGACCACGAACAGCGACACCAATACTTATATCCAAGACCGGAAAGTACACAGCAGCACCACAGGCAACCTCAACAGAGCCTGCATTTCTCAAAGACCCATCCGTGAAAACTTCAAAAGAGTCTGACCAAATGTCATGCAATCCATCTTTAACCGCAGAAAATTCCCCAGACCCCAAAATGTCCAAACCCAGCTTCTCTGCTGAGCCAACAGAACCAGAAAATGAGTAACCCTGACCTTTCAAAAACTCAGAAGAAACCATGAACCAGTGAGGCACAGGGCCACATGGATCCAACCTCTTCCAACAATGAAAAGTTTTCCAATCCAACAAAACACCTTTCTTATCAAAAAGCCGATTACCAAAAGCGACACCAAAACGCTTAAGAGATTTGACCGAATCAAAATACAGAGACTTTCCAAGAACAGAGGACAATGGGAACCGACCAGGATTACGAAATGCAGTGGGGAGGTTGTTCACCAAAGTAAGCTCACTGCCCAGAAAGATCTTCACCATCCCAGCCAAAAAATTGTTCACTGGACTAACACGCAACCTGACTGAAAACTGCAAAGGATCTAAAGAAGCCCAACCAAGAACCTGTAGGTCCAAAAACCTATGTCTAAACAAACGTCCAAGAATGCCAAAAGCATTAGAGAACGCCATCAAAGCAGCAATCTTCCCTTCAGACTGCACCTGCTCAAAAGGCTTTAGTCCATACAATGAGGGATGATGCAAAGCAGTGTCAGGAAAATCATGGGGGAGACAAGCTTTGGACCTAAGACCCTTTCTAACCAAGACATCCCACTTGCGACAAACATTAGATGAGACAAAACTGAACTGAGTACGATAGCTAACAATAGGCTGCAAAACAGCTGACACCAGATACGAGAATTGTTTGTCCGTAATAGCCTTCCTAAGCACAACATTGATGAAGAAACGTACATCCGCATGAGCCTTGACAACACTCAGCTTGGAGAGCCCTTCAGTCGACAGAAAAATACCCAGATACCAATGTGTTTCCCCTTTCTTGACAATAGAGATTGGCTGACCACAAATGTTCAGTGAAGCAACTTTAATGCCCTGATTGATGGGAATAGCCACCGTCTTCTCACTATTGATAGAAATGTCATTGATCACAAAAAATCACTGGCAATATTCAGAGCATATTGAGTAGAAGCCTGACAATTTCCAACCCAGATCGTATCATCAACAAACGCACCAGCCGAAAAATACGATGTCAAACCACCACTGCCCTCAATCCTGCCAGATTTCTAAACAAACTTAGTATCAATTCGGTATCCACACAATTGTTCGTGCCTTTTAACCTCACACAAAAGTGGATCGTAAAAAATCCTCCAAAGAAGTGGTGAAAAGACCTCACCCTAGTCCAACCTATCATGCACCTTATAACCACCAGACAAACCAAAGTCAGTCATTACCCTATTAACTCTATCCTCATGAATACCACCAAAAAACCTTATGAACCTCTCACACATCTTGACACGCTGCAAACTAGCTCTTAAATGATGCCACCCAACTGAATCATAAGCTTTCTGCATATCTTGCAAGACCAATCATAACTCCCTATCCTTTTCAATGGCATCCTCAATTACCGAACTGACAGCAAACACCAGAGATTGCGTTGATGTACCCTTCAGCACCAAAAAGTTGTCACCCTGAAGAACATTGAACTTGCTACAAGCCATTGAAATATGGTCAGACAGAATCTTGGAAAGAATCTTCCTGGCAGTCTCAATCAAAGCAATGGGC
>JAAOMT010000254.1:0-61527 GCA_016748015.1 Geosiphon pyriformis | reverse complement strand
ATCCTTATTTGCCTGCTTGCGCAAACTGTTCAATTGTACATCTAGAAGTCCACCCAAACCGACTGAAACCACAACTGCCTTGTGATCGGTGTCAAAAAAATCCGAAACAGAGACAACTTGATGACCAGCAACAGCAGAAGACAAATTACCACCAACAAAAATGTAATCAATCGTTTTCCCAACCCCTCTCGAATTGCTTCACATATAAGAATTAGCCAAATGATGACCAACAAATGAATTGACCAAACCCAAACTCAAACAAAACTTGAAACTAGCACTTCTACCAGATCCATTCTCATTAAGGTCCCCACCCAAGACAACAAAATTGCTGGAATTGACTGCCTTTGCAATGAGGGTGTTAACTTCAAAAGCCTGACCAAATCTAGCCCCAGAGGAGGCACCAGCATACAACCCCAAAAAAGTAACCGAGAGCTTGCCCTTAAACAGGAGCCGAACAGAAATAACCCGACCAGGAATCTCCTCCACCTTAGATACATGACGGGCCAAAGAAGTGTTCATAACAATCGCAACCTTAGCACCCATGAAACCCTTATCCAAGCCAGAAGAAAATACTCGCACTCCATCAAACTTATCCTTTATTCACGGCCCAGAAGAGGACCTCAACTTAGTCTCAGTGATAAAAGAAACCATATTTCCCAAGTTCACATGCCAACGAACAACATCCGCTTGTTTCGCAGAAACATTGATACCCCGAACATTGCACGTAGCAAATTTCCAAACCAAACTACTCATTGAGACGGAGGAAAAGCCAACGAACCCGATCCAGAATGCAGATGATCCAATTTATCCAAGACTAAGCAAACTAAAGCCTCAAGAGCCATTATATTTGATTCCAAACTGCCAATCTTGGCAGTCAAAACCTTAGAACTGCTCAGACTGAAATCAACAACCAACCCACCAACATTGGAAGAAAAAGAGACAGATGACAACAACGTGCCATCCAACTCCAAACCCGGGTCCATATCTGAAACAACGGCAGTCGGAGACACCAAAGGAAGAGCTGAGGGAGAAGATGCCAATGGCACCAAGTCAACGAAACTTAACTTCTTTAAAATGAGTGAGACTTGGTCTAAGAGAATTTCCACGGAGCGTTCTAGCACAGCTAGGCGACCACCTAGATCAGCGGCACTAGACGAGGAGGAATCCATTGGGAAAGCCATCAAACCAGAGACCAAACTGACACCAGGAGCACCTGAAGAGACAACGCGAGAAAGGGAACTGCCTGCCACTTGGGCCCATGTCTTCTCACCAAAAGAAACTGGATGAGTGACAGGGGCCGACTTCTTCTTATATATCCCAGCTAGATGAACCCGATCTTGCTCAGAAACCATCTTTCTTCCTTGAACACCAGAATACATACCCAAGGAACAATTGACCGAAACATGACCAAATTGTTTACAATGAGCACAACTGGCCAAAGAAAGACCAGCCCAATGCAAACTCACATTCCTGAAAACTGGAACGGTACCAATAGCAGCCAATTTGGATGCCTCATCACTAAAACAAATTACAGCACATCTATCACGAACATATGAACTAGGGTTACAGCCGATATAACAAGTCTTCCCACCATATGATTCCAACAAATTGGAGAGGTCATGAGCATTAGTGCCAACTGGAAGAGTATAAAGTAAAGCCTGATGCTGATCCCTCGATACTCATGTTTGTTTATCAATATTTGCTTTTGCCACTCAGACCGAATCCTTTCCCATGAGCACAGACCATCTAGCTGCGACCAAATCAGCTATCTCAGATGATTCATATTCTACCAGGGCCTTTTGCCAAAGACCAATAAGCTGCACTTTGATTGAAACAATCTTGCCAAACCTGGAAAACACCGTCTCAATTGCCAATTTGGGAAGATCTACTGGGATTTCTTTGACGATCACCTCCCGATCTGAACAGCTGTTTACTTTTCTTAGATCATCATTTACCAAAATTTTCTCACCAATCACCATTTTCCTAGCCTTATTCAAACTAATTTCAGATGTAAAAGAGGATCTGATGATCCCTGGGAATTTTGAGGGAGTTGAGGCTCCCCCAAATCCATCAACACAATAAAAAATTTTTTTGATTGAAACCAACTTATCACCATTAGTTTTGCCAGGCACGGCAGATAGCTCAATGTCCAATGCAAACGATTTTGACAAATTAAAACTCTGTTTCTCTGGTGCACGTGACCCGACTGGAGGAAGGCGATTGGACCCACAAAATTTAGGACTCGGAAGAGGCAAAGTGTCTTCACCATCACTTAGAACATTGAAAGAGAGAGGTGGCAGCTTACTGTTTAGAACATAGGTGCGGGTACGCATCTTCCTTGGCGTGGCATCATTCATGTCGTCATCCAAACCTGCATCTGATTCTGCATAGCTAGTTTCCTCAGTGATGACGTTTTTCAAGTTATCCAAGTCCAAGATGCCACTTACGCTGTCCACTTCGCTGTTGACCTCGCTAGCCCACGACCGTCTAATGTTAGGTCCGTCACCACTTTCATCCATAATGTTCGAGACACCAGCAGACGACTCCACCAAACTGCCAATTGCCACAGGTTTCTTCGGCTTCTTATAGGACGCACCGCGAGATTGAGGACCAACCGAACACTTATTTTTGACACCAGACCGGGTCCCCAACCCAGCCGAAACGGACCCAGAACCACCAGCAGCAAAGCCCACCGGTTTCATAGCTACAAAAAGGGGAATGTCTGAAGAAATAACTGGAGAAAGATGAAGGGGAAAAGGGAAAAGGAAGGCTATTTCAATGACAACTCAAAGCTCTCGTTGTGACCAGAGGATCAACGAAAGAAAGAGTTTTTTTGTTAGTCTAACAATTATTTCTAAAAATAAAATAGCTAAATAATAATATTAGTAGTTAATATATATAATTAATTATAAATAAATAAATAAAACTAAAAAATAAAAGTTTTAATTATTATTAATAATTATTTATAAATTATTTTTATTATGTAGATATATAACTTAACTATAAAATTATTTGTAAACCGGTTGTTATATACAATTTAAGATATTATATTATAAATAAAATGCTTAATATTTTTAAATATAGTTAAACTAATAGTTTTAATATAATATATTTTTTATTATTACGAGATTAATGAGTAAAGTAATATTTTAATATAATATTTTAAAATAAAAATAAAAAATATAAGACCAAAAAAAGTAATTTTATTAATAAATTTATTTTTAAAAACATTTAAATAATTTTTAATTTTTAATTAAAAGATTATTTTTAATTATTATATTTAATATATACTGTTTTTTAAACCAATAATAATTACAAAAATCTGACAATACAAAACCAGTTTAAAAATACAAATATCTAATATAACTTAATTATATAAATACATAATAATATTGTTAAACAATAAAATATATTTTAAAACCAAAATAATTACTTATAATTTAATTAATATTAAAAAAAATTATTTATATATCTTAATATTTAACTTTAAATTTAAATCTTTAAAATATATTATGATATTATTAATAATAATAAAAAACCCAGATTTTTTAATAATTTATTTATAAATATATTAATAACTTTTAAGTTTTTTTATAAAAACTATTATATATAATTTTAAAACTATTTAACTTATATATTAATAAAAAACATAAGTAAAGTTATTATTTTTAAGATTTTTATTATTAATAAAATTAATTGTTAAATTAAATTATTTAAATACTAAACTCTTTAAATTAATTTTTTTTAATGTTAAAAAATTTTTAAATAAACAAAAACTATGTTTGTTTATTAATTAATTTATATATACTACTTTAAAATTTTTTAACAAAAAAAATACTTTATAATAAAAATTATTTTTCAAAACTTTTAACATAAAAATATTAGAAATAAATTAAAATATATTAAAAAAATTATTTATAAAAAAAATAATATAATCTAAAAATATTTTAATAATTCTAATTAAAAAATTATTTATAAAATTAATATATAGTTTTATAAAAAACTGTAATGAATTTTTAAATATCTAATTTATAATTTACAGATTTAAAAAATAATAAGTAAATAATTTGTTAAAAATATTATTAATATTAGTAAAACTTATTATTTTTTTTATTAAAATTTAATAAATATAGTCCAACTACTACTTAAAAACATATAATTATATAAAATTTTATATTAAGTATGATTTATGCTTTTTTTTACATATAACGAAATATTTGGACTAATTAAAACAGTATTATATATTTAAATTATCTATTACAAAAAAATTATACAAGAAACTAAATTGTATACTAATTAAACAAAGATATAAATCAAAACAAATATAAATACCCAGCTTAATGTCAAAGTTGTGAATTATTTTATGGGACTACATAAAAATTAAACTAATCATGACTAAAATCACAAATTCATCATGTAATAATAAGTTATGTTTCTTATAATGTGCTTTCAATTTGGCTGTTAAGAATCATATAACAGATCTATGACTCTTAGCAAAATACCAAACCAAATTAATAACTAATAATCTATTGTTTAATTTGTTTTTCAATAAATTTATCATATTAATTATCTAATTTTTTATCATAAAACTTTTAGCTAATAATATATATAAACAATTTAAAAATTCAGCTTTATAAAAAGAATAAATTATCTTACAGTTAGCAACATAGACACTTAACAAACCAGTTTATTCTCTAATAATATCTGAAATCAGATCTTTTTTGGCATAATTATTGTGTATACATAAAAACATATGGTCTGAGTTTTTTATTAGTTTACATCAAATGCACAAAACACTAGGATAATTTAGATTATATAATTTTTTCTTCTTGGTTACAAACAGTCTATAGTATAAGACTTTTATAAAATAGAACTGAAATATTGCAGAAGCAGAGCTTGTAAAACCAGATTGAACTTAATTATTAAAATATCATATATTAAAAGTCTGATATATATCAAAAAAATTACAAAAAGATTTATTTACAATACTATTTGCATGCTTAAATTTTTAACCAACAAAATTAATGGTCTTAAACAAACTTTTAACAAAATAACAGACATTTTCAAAGACAGTTTTGTCTTTTATAACAAAAAAATAGTATAATATTCTGGTAGACAGTGTAAAATTAGACATAGTAGTAGCATTAACAAAAAAATCTGCATGCTTATTATTGACAATTCAGAATAATCTTTGACTTTGTTTCAGTTAATTAACAGATTTTTTGACACAATAACTTAACAAATATACTCTTTTTTTATCTAAAATTTATTGTAAAAGTCTGGTTTGACATTTTTTATAATTAAAACACACATATCTAATGACACTTAATTATTCATAAACAATACTACTAAATTGGATGCAGAAACACAGTCTAAAACAAGAATAATAATCTGCAATTCTATGAAAATTAAGAAAAGCAAGCCATAAACTCTAACTTTTATACTTATGGCAGTGTCTAAAAAACAAGCTGTAACACTATATTGAGCATTTATAAATCCCAAATTTTTGACTGATTTATCCATATAAATAAAAACTTTATTAGATTCTTTTTTTATAAAATACTTCTTAACAAAGCCAATATTATATAAACAGCTATTGAGTATTATTACTGGAGGTTTTTGGTCTTTTTTTTTGAATGTTGTTAATATTTATTTGTTGTAAATTCACATTTTTTGAAAGTAGTTAAACTTCTGCTAACTAAATTTATCTTCAAATTATCTTCTATAATTTGAATTACTAAGCTTATAAATAAAATAGCCAATCTATGCCAATTACTTTGTATAGTTACATTGTAGTAAATATTAACTTTTTTCCAAGAATTGCTTATTTAAAAGCTTACTAAAATTTTTAGTTACTTTTGTAGTAAAAGTCAACTCTTTTACAAGAATCTTGTTTATAAGCTATTTTAATAATTATAATAAAAAAAATAAAAAAAAATAAAAGAATTATAAAAAAAATAAAATTTTGTCAAGTAAATTATTTTCTATTTAGATCTGAAGTCAATAATAAATTACTGAAATTGATAGCTAATCAATTTCAAAATATTAATTAAGTTTTAGAAATTTTAAGTACAAATAATTAAAAAATTGGTTTTTAAAGTATGTTTTTATTTGAATAATAATAATAAAGATATTGTTACAGTTAAAACTCACATTTTTTATTAATTATCACATATATTAGCCACTAATGTTACATAATTAACCATCTTATTTTAAATAGTGATTATTGACCTGATTAATAACCTGACCATTAACCTAATTATTGATCAGATCAATGATCTAATCATTAATCTGATTATTGACCTAATTATTGACCTAGTTGTTGACTACTTTTAATAACTATATAAGTAATAAATCTCTTAGCTGTAAAAAAACATAATTAAAGTAACAAAATAAAATACTATTAATTACTTCTTCTCATATTGTTTATTCTTTTTTTCTACCTTTAAGTATCTGAATATCTTGGAATAAAAAATTACTTGTTAGCATTTACATACTTTATCTTTTCTTTTTTTTAATTTGTATTTGTTAGAATTAGTCTAAGAAGCAATTGCTTGTTTTTGTGATTTATTAAATAAAAAAATAATTAAAAAACACAATGATACCTATTATTAATTCTAAGAATTGCTAAGTTGAGGTATAATATAATAGCAGTGGTGTTATTTTGTTGACAATTACAGACTATTCCTCTATCTTCAGATTTTCAGAAAAGATTTACAACTGTAATTTTTATGAGACTGATCATGCATATTAAATTCTTACTTATTCAATTTGCTCCCTTATTATAACACTTCTTTTGATTATTTTTATCATCTTACAATCCTGTTTTCTCTTGCTATCTGTTAGCATATTACTCCAACCCATAACATAAATGGTGTTTTCTGTAAAATTGTTAAAATCCATTTTTTTTTCTATTATATGGATAATTATTTATACTTGCCACAAAAATCAGAAGAACACTTTAAAGCACACAACAAAAACAATCTAAACTTTATTGAACTTAACCCTTTGCCCTTCTGTTTAATTTGCTTCTCTATTGAAAAACAATCTAGTAGACAATTTTAAGACTTTTAGAACTAGTTTTTGAATGAGCATTTAGCTGAAATCTACATAGCTTATACAATCTATTACTTTGACTAAGCTTATTTTGAAGACAACTTTAAAGAAAAAAACAACAGTATTAATTAGCTTTTATATTCCACAATCTTTGAACAATAGCCTCCTAATTCTGAATACCTAAATCATCAAATTCACATTTGGATTGCTGTCCATTAGCTAGCTAAAACACTCTTTGAAACAGAAGAAGAAAGCTATCAAACTGTTCTTGTTTTTGATCTTTTCTCAAATGAATTAGAACATTTCACACAAACAGCTACTCCTGAATCAATAACTAATAACTCTATACAACAAAACATTCTGGCTGCCTTTCAAGGCATAAAAACTGCTTTAAGGCAAAGAAACAATACTCTATTATCTTTATTCAGAAATAATGTACAAGACCTAATTAAATGGTTAGATAATTTTGAAAAAACAGCTACTGCCAATCAATATGATGCTGAGTATAAGTTATAAATCATTGGTAAGTATCTTTAAAGCTCTTTTATTACTTGGTTTTTACAAGAAACTGATGCTAGTGCTTAAAAAAATTATTAACAAATGCTAAAAAAAAACATCTTTTTTACAAACCAGTTTGAAACTAAATTTAAAACTCCTATTCTAATATTCAAATGGCACATAAAATTAAAAAGAAAAACCCAAAATCCCAGTGAAATTGTAACTAAGTATGCCAAAGCAATCAAAAAGTTAATTAAACAAGTAGACTTTAAAAAAAACTGGACAAAAAAGCAAAAAATTCATTTCTTTACAAAAGAATTGAAAACTAATTTTTCCTATGCTTTTTGGCCCCTCTTGGCTCTAAAAAATAATCCCACAATAGATATGACTATTGAACTTGTCCAGAGAATAGAAAACAATCAAAGAATACACCTAAAATCCACACTTCTAGTTTTTGCTTCTGCTCCTGTTATGGCTTCTGTTTCTTAAATAGCTGCTACTTCTTTTACTGTTCAAACACAAGACCCAAATGAACAGTTAATAGATAGACTTATAGCCAATTTTATCTGGTTATTAAAACTCTTAGCCCAAGCAGTTAGAAATAATTAGCAACCACAAAGATTCAGATTTGAATCTCATTTTAATCAGCTTTAGCAACTCTCTTATTAAAAACAACAAAATTATGGCCCACCTGTGTGTTATCATTATAGATTAACTGGACATTTTTCCAGAGATTGCAACAATCCTCTTTTGTCTTTTCCAGCTCCTAGAAATAATGATAACCAGAACAACAAAATTAACAACAACAATGTCCTTAATTAAAGATCTAATCATGCCAACATCAATTTCTTTGTAAAGAATTTTTTAGTTGAAGTCACTGTTTATTAGCCTTTAAACTAGTAGGCACACCTTCAAAGAGTAAAAGTGCAAGCCAACCAGAAAAAAACTTTTTTTACAGAGAAATTTGCCTCATCCATTTAAAGTCTTATTAATCTAATTAGCACAATAATAAGTTTATTAAAAAAGAAATAACCCAAATAAAAAATCTTGAATTCATACAAAAAACCAAGAATAAATGAGTTTTTTTAGTTGTAGTGGTATCTAAAAAAGGTAGAACCCTACACTTTTGTGTTGACTATTGTCAATTAAATGCTATTACTATAAGAGGCATATATTTACTTCCCAAAATTGATGCAATGCTAGATAAATTTAATGGTGCTGCTTTTTTCTCAATTATTAACTTAACTACTAAATTCTGGCAAGTAAAGATAGATCCAGAAAGCAGAAAAAAAACTGTGTTTATTACTAAGTATAACACTTATGAATTCACAGTCATGTCTTTTGGTTTTATCAATGCCCCTTTCACTTTTCAATGCTTAATAAACAAAGTGTTTAAATCAGTAAAAAAAACTTTGTTCTGGTCTATTTGGACGACATAATAGTATACTTAAAAATTTGAAATGAACATTTAGAACATTTACAAAAGATTTTTGACCTTCTAAGAAATACTGGTCTCAAGATAAACCCAATCAAATTTTTTTTTAGATAACAATCCACCCAGTTTTTTGGTCATCTTATTACAAAAGATAGAATTTTTCCTGATCCAGCTAAAATTGAAAAAGTCCAGAACATTAGACAACTAATAAATGTTCCTAAACTATGTTTTTTTCTTGGTTTGGCTTTTTACTATTGCAAATTTATCAAGGATTTCTCCAAAATCGCTTTTTCTCTCAATTAGCTACTCAAAAAAAATGTCAATTATTACTGGAACACTTATTAACAAAAAGCTTTTAAAACTTTAAAGAAAAAACTTGTTACTAAACCAATCTTTAAACAATCTGATTTGAATCAATCTTTTATCCTATACATTGTTACCAGACAAAATTAGAGATATTATTTAGCATGAAATTATCTTATAAATCCTATCATTAATTGGCATATATTATCGTTTCAAATTATCACTTATTACATTAGCAAAATGTCCGAAATTATCATTTAATTAATAACCCAATTTGTACACAACACAAATGTAACCTAATTGCGATGATCAAATCATGCAATACCCCGAACTATGTAACATTCAAAAAGTTCGTCAAAATTTGTAGAAATTCGCCGAAATAATTGATAGTTTACCGAAATATCTAATAGTTTGCAGAAATAACTTGTAGTTCGCCAAAATATATCTTTAGTTCAGTGAAATTGTAGAAAATAGCAAAGTTCAAGTTTATAGAATAGTGTTACAACAAGTTGTATAAAAGAAAAGCATCTCTCTTCAAAAAAATGTATCTTACTTTAGATTTATCACTTAGAACCATTTCTACACACACACAAAGAAATAAATATCAAATAATTTGAAAAACCAAATTCTTTAATTATTGCACTTGGAAAATCCCCAAAACCCAACTAACGTTTTGAAATTGATTAGCTACCAATTTCAGTAAACTGTTAGTGACTCCAGGCCTGGATAGAAAACGTTTCCCTTGATAAAATCCTATTTTTTTTACATTTTTTTTATTTTTCTTTTCTTTTCTTATTACAATCATTAGAGTAGCCTACAGACAAAATTTCTGTAGAAGAGTTGACTTTCACAGCAAAGTAACTACACATTTTTTTTAGTGAGCTTCCAGACGAGCATTTCCTGGGAAAGAGTTGACATTTACTACAACGTAACTACATAAAGCAACTGGCATGGAATTGGCCATTCTACTTATAAGCCCAGCAGTTCAAATTATAGAAGATAATTTGAAGATAAATTCAGTTATTGGAGGTTCAACCACATCCAGAAAATGTGAATTCGCAGCAAACAAATATCGACAACATTTAAGAAAAGAGACCAAAAACCTCCAGTAACATTTGGTGCTCTCCCACAGAAATAACACAGCAACAACAAATTCAAAGTGGCGACCACACCAGATGCAACAACTCTAGAGTATTACCAGTCAATTTACACCCACTGCAAGCAAAGATTCAACATTTCAGACGGAATTGAAGTTTTCAAGAAATCAGTATACCAATACATTGAAAACCACATCAACAATTATCTTTTTAGAAATTACAATATCTCAGAAGTTAAAAGCAACCTTTACAATAATTTAGCACACTATTTACAGTTGGGAACTGAAGACCTTAACAGTAAAACACTTGCCACTTACTTTCACGAACTTAATTTTAACATTATCAAATACTGTGAAGAAACATATCCAGTGCAGTCTCAATACACTATTGATTTTGAATTGGAAACAGAAACAAGCAACAAAGACAAAAACAAATTAAAACAATACTCAAAAACCACTCCAAATACTCCAACACTACCAAAAACAACTGCCAACTATTTACAAACACCTGAACAAGGAACCAGTTCAAAACTTCCACTTACTATCACACCTTTTCTAGTTTCACTTGCACAAGCACAAACACCTAATTCACCCTTGAATCAATTTGCAAGACCAGAAGATTTTACATCACTCAGAAGTCTCACCAGACAACAAGAACTCCTTCAAACTAATTCCAATCTCCTTGATTTTCTAGCTGAAAATCAAAGTGAACACTCTGAGACAGCAGCAAATAAAGAAAACAACTCTGAAATAACTGAAAAAGAATCAATAGACAGTGAAAACGAAGAAGACAAAATGACAACATACATCACAAAAATCTCTGAATTTAATGGAAAAGATATTGAGACCAGTCCCCAAGAATAGCTCGACCAAGTTACTAAAGCTGGAGATGCAAATGGATGGAATGCTGCCAGAATGTTAAGAACAATTTCCTACTTTCTCAAAGGAACAGCAGGGGTTTGAAAACTTGGCTGTCCTATTCAATGATTGGAACGCTTTCAAAGCAGCCTTTCTTGAACAGTTCACCAACAATAATACCTCCATCACCCTTCGTAATCATTTTCGAAATATCAAACAAGAACCCTCTGAATCTGTTATAACTTATATTGGGAAATTCAACAAACTTCTCAGACAAATTCGCCAACTCAAAACAAACAATTATTATTCCGATGCTCAAATCTTGGATCAATTTATCGCTGGTCTAAAAGATAAACTAATTAAGAAGGTTTGCCCACATGTGCCAGAAGATTTAAACTCTGCCATACAGCATGCGAAAAGATATGAAATGGCTATGGAAGAGGCCAATTGCACAAAACTTGTAAATTTGGCAATTGGAAAAACCAGCTCAGCAGCTAAGGAAAAAATTGACCAACTCACAAAAAAGGTTGAAAACTATTTCACCAATCAACAACAATAGCAACCCCAAAGATATCAACCACTCCAAAGACAAAATCAAAATAACTTTGTATCACTTTCCAATAACCAGCCTCAGAATTGCCATTACTGTGGAATTTCTGGCCACTAGAAAAAAGATTGCAGAAAGCTACAATGAGACCAACAAAATAGGAGTAATCAACGTTACCCTCTACCACAGCAATCTTATTATCAATCACCACCACCAGCTTACTATCCACCAAGATCCCAATACCAAAATAACTATTATCAGCCCATCCCACAGCCAATCCAACAGCAGTACCAACAACCACCCATACAACATTATCAAGTACCTGCTCGAAGACTGATTACACAAAATCAATTTACACCATAAAACTGATACCAAGTAAACAACAATAGAATCAGTTCGAACAACCAATTAGTTCCCCAAAATTCCACTCAACCAAGACCCAACCACTACTACACTTAACCCAGTTATTTAACAATGCCAGAAGAACAGGATTTTCACCATACTGCACTCTCGGAAGATAGAGCTGCAGCACAACAACAAAACCCTTCCTATACTTTCACCACAATCCCACTAGCCAGAATTGCTGAAAATGCTAACCTTTTAAATATATTACCTTTTGAGTTTAAAGCAAATGAATTACCATTCTTGCTTAGCAATGCAGCCGTCAATGAACAAAAAGCAATCACAGCTATATACACTGAAGCAGAAGTCAAAGGAAAGACAATTCGCTTGATCCTAGACAATAAATTCGCCAGAAGCATTATCACCTACCAGTTAATGCAACAGTTGAAGAGAAATGTCGACCAACCAGCTCAATCAGTAATTGTTACTGCCAATGACATAAAAAAGACCCTAGTAGGAGAAATTGACAATTTTCCGTTCACTCTTGATGGAATTACCATTCCAGTCAAAGTTCTTATAATGGATGCACTCCAGTACCAAGCTTTCATCAGAAATGATTGGCTTCAAAAAGCCAATGCTAATCTGAATTGGGAAACACAAGAGTTAACAATCTCCTACCAAGGACAACACGTCCGGGTACCTGCCACTTGTAGTACATTCAACAAACGCTCTGAAAAAGCCCCAGCTTTTGAATTCGAACCAGAAGAGGAAAAACCCCTCATTAAAACATTCATGGCTTTTGGATCAATGTCCAACTGGGCTGATAAAACAGAACAAGAACATTTTACCCCACACTCTGAACCCAAAACCTCTGGATAGAATATCCCTTACTTAAAACCCGAACCAAGGAAACAACACCCCTATATTCCCCTTAAATGTAAGGACTGCCACAAGAAACTATTATCAATGGGAGCCTGCATTTCATCTGAAAAAGAATATGAAAATCATACTTGTTATTACTGCAAGGCTTGTCACAGAGAACGATGGAGCCATCTAATAAAAAAGAGCAGAAAATAGAATAACACTCCTTGTTTAACTTGTGGAAATATGCTACTGGAAGAATGCGATTGAATTGATGTAGCCATGAGAGGAGGAGTTTGTGATCAGACCTGCCAATATGCTTTATTAATTTCAGAAAAAGTAAAAAGAGAAACACCCTTTAATGCAGCATACAACAGTGCTCTCAACAAACTTTATCACTACCCCCATGATGCTAAGATGATTTTCAACCTAGCAATGGCATTAATTAATGGAGCTACCAAAAAAGATGTTCGTCAAATAAAAGAAGCAGAATACATTGAATACACCATAGAATTAGCTGGATTCGATTACGAAGACGAAATAGAAGTCTACCACCAAATTGCAAGTTATACCTACCCAACCCAAGAAGCTCAAATTCAATGATTAGAGCAAATGAACATTAGGTTATGTGAAGAATACATTATGCCTTGTGATGAACAGTAATGTCCTGAATGCTATGCTCTTAGTATCCCCTTGCCCAGTGAAAATGATGAGAACAAAATTAAATTTGGAGAACCTGAAGCAACAGAAAAAATTGAAGCAACACCCATCTATCTTATTAAAAATCAGCCTGCCTTACAACTTAAATACTTCAAAAACAATGGACAAGGAATAAAACCTGAAAAAGCACACGAAATTGATGCTGGATATGACCTAAGATATCCAGGCAAGGATACACTTGTTCTCAAACCCAAATCTCTCACAAAAATCAACCTCAAAATTGCACTTGAAATCCCGCCAGGAGCAATGGTTCAAATCATCTCCCGGTCTTCTTTGGCAAGCAAAGGAATCAATGTTAAAAGAGAAATAATTGATGCTAGATATACTGAAGACATTACAGTGATGCTTTAAAATGAAACTGACAAACCATTCAAGATCAAACATGCTGAAAAAATTGCCCAAGCTATTTACCTACCCTTAATCAACATTTCGGGTTTGCAACTAGTCAATCAAAGAGAACAATTAGGAAAAAGTGATAGAAGAACCCAAGATTTTGGTTCAACTGGATGATTCACAGTTCCAGTTAATATAGCTCTTAACATATAGAACGAATCCCACCAGATTCTTAGACTTCCACAACTGATTACCATTTCACCCTTTGGAGAACATCCAGAAATCTACATCTGCCTAAAGCCAACAGCCACACAACAAATTTTTGAGTCCAATGAACAAGTTTGCTTGGAACATAATATTTTGATCCCAAACATTTATATTTCAGAAAGAACAAAAAAAGTCCGAGTTACTTTTTACAACCCCAATAATTACCTCATAATTTTCTTAAATAATTTAGAAATTGGAGTTATTCACAGTAATATATTTCAACAAGAATTACCCCAAACAGTTTCCGATTTCTCTGAAATTATTGGACATTCATTACCAAAAATCAACCCAAACCCCAGCTCCGAAAACTATTATGTTGTCATAGAAAAACTATCTCGAATCAACATGGGACAACTTGAACCACAACAACAGACCCAGCTCAAAGAGCTAATTATAGAATTTGCCAATATCTTCGCTGAAAACAACAATGACTTAGGAAGAACCAATTTGGTCCAACACTAAATTTATACAGGAGATGCCAAACCAAGAAGACAACAAGCATATCAAGTTGCTCCAGAAAGCCACCAATTTATCTGAGAAGAAGTACAATGAATGCTTAACAATAGACTCATCCAACCCTCTATGAGTCCTTGGGCTTTATCTGTAGTGCTAGTTAAAAAGAAAAATGGAAAGATCCGATTTTGTGTTGATTATTGACAACTCAACAGTATTACAATTGGAAACGCCTACCCCCTTCCCCGAATCAATAACATGTTAGATGCTCTTGGAAAATCCAAATACTTTTCAACACTAGATTTAGAAAGCAGTTACTGGCAAGTTGCTATGGACTCCAAAGATCACCCAAAACAGCATTCACCACCCAAGGCAAAAATTATGAGTTCAATGTAATGCCTTTTGGATTATGCAATGTACCAGCAATGTTTCAGAGATTAATGGATGTTGTGTACCAAAGACTTCTTTGAAAGTCAGTAGTCGTTTATCTTGACGATACTGATGTTTATTCTCTATCATTCGAATTATACTTAAAACACCTGTAAGAAGTTTTTCAACGATTACGAAAAGCAGGACTAAAACTTAATGTCAAAAAATGCTACTTTGGAAAAACAAGCCTGGCCTTCCTTGGTCATATCATTAGTAAAGATAGAATCAAACCAGACCCTGGAAAAATCAACATTGTCAAAAACTTCAAAACTCCTCAAAACACTACAGAACTAAGAGGATTCATAAGATTAGCATCCTACTATCGGAAGTTTATCAAAGGATTCTTAAAAATTGCAAACCCCTCAACCAGCTCATCACCAAAAACGTTGAATACAAATAAACTACCGAATACCAAAAAGCTTTTGAAATTCTCAAAGAAAAACTGACAACAGTTCCAATCCTTGCCTACCTGGATTTCAGCAACCGATTCCGATTAGCAACAGATGCCTTTTATACTGTCTTTGGTGCTATCCTATTACAATTGGATGACAATGGAAATGAGCGAGTAATCGCCTATGCCAGCAGAACATTAAAACCAGCTGAGAAGAATTATCCTGCCACAGAACTAGAAACAGCAGCCGTAATTTGGGCCCTACACCACTTTAACCTTTATCTTAGGCCTAAAGAATTCGATATTATCACTGATAATATTGGACTCAAATGGCTTCAGAACAAAAATACTCAGCTGAATGTAAAACAAACCCAATGGACAGGATTTCTAGCAAACTATCAATACATAGTACATCACAAACCAGGAAAACTTTACACCAATGTTGACTGTCTCTCCAGAATGAGACAAGATTAGAAAACACAAAAACCAACACTCAACTTAACCAACCAAAAGAGCCAACAAACAATGAATTCAAAAAACTACAACAATCTCAAGCAATATTTGGAAACATTAACAATCCCAACAGATTGGTCTCCAGATGAAAAACATCAACTACAACAACAAGCCAAACAATATTTTCTACACAACAACATTATTTATCATTGAAATTTCAAAAACCCAAACAAACCATTCAGATTAATACAAGAACAAAAAAAAGAGACTATATTATACAACATGCACTCAGATCCTTCATCAGCACACTTCGAAAAAGATGGCACCACCCAAAGAACACTAGAATACTATTTTTGGCCTCAAATGAGAAAAGACATTCATGAATATGTTGAATCTTGTGATAGTAGTCAAAGAAGAGAAAGAACACACCCTACTGAATCATTAAATCCAATTAAAGTTGGACAACTCTTTAACTGAGTTGGTATCGATTTAGTCGGACCACTATCTATTACCACTCAAGGAAACCGTTATATTGTAGTAGCTGTAGACTATCTTACTAAATGGCCCGAAACCAGAGCCATTCAATGAGCAGATGCAAAATCAGTAGCAAATTTCATCTACGAAGACATCATTTGTAGACATGGATGTTCAATTGAACTTTTATCCAATCAGGGGATGCACTTTGTGAACAATCTGATACAAGAAATTTGCGAACAATTCAATGTCAAAAGACCTTTGTCTTTGCCCTACCATCCACAAACAAATGGACTTGTGGAACGTTTTAACAGAACATTGTGTGAGTCATTAGCCAAAGTCTCAACCGATTTTGAGCAAGAGTGGGATATCTTTATTCCATCAGTGTTGCTAGCATACAGAACACTAAAACAAGATACCACAAAACACACACTATTTGATTTAACTTACGGAAAGACAGCAACATTACCAATTAGTTTCACAGTAGAAACATACCCAGCACAACTAATCGATGAAAACAATTTCCAAGAAACGCTTTAGTGAAGAGCCTACACTCTGCTTAACACATTGGAAGGAAAATGACAAATAGCAGCCATCCATATTAAACACTCCCAAACTTGACAAAAAGAATGGCATAATGACAAATTGCCTCCAGTTACCAATGAATTTAAAATCGGAAACAAAGTTCTCTTACACAGAACTAAAGCTGAAAAACAATGGAGTGGAAAATTTGAAAATAAATGGGATGGACCATTCTTTATCCATGAAGTCCTAAGCAATAGATCATACAAGCTAAGACTTAATGACAAAATCCTAGCAAAAGTTGCACATAGAGATTGTTTAAAACACTATTATTCCAGAAACAATCCTAAACCATTAATTCCATAAATTGGTACATATTTCCCTTTAGTCAATCCTGAAGATATTCCCCAAAACTTAAAACCAATAGTTGTCATTAAACAACCTTCTAACCTGAACACTTAATTTAATTTTACTAGTTATTCCCTTATAATTTAGAAACAATCAAAACAAAAAAAAAATAACATAAAAACCCATACACCAAAAATAATTTTCTTTTATTTTCAAATCTCTTATAATGTCTATTCCTTAAAACATTCAACAATTATCCCAAAAACTAATGTTAGCTTTAAAAACAATACCTGAATTATCCATTACTGTTACTGGAAACCACATTAATTATACCCAAACAGAAGTAGTTACAAATTTAGCCCTAAATTCACAAAAATATCACCCATATAAGAAGAACACAAGAAGTTATTCTGGAATTTACTTGCCAGAACTTGATGTGTATAAGAGACAGGAATTATCCATTACTGTTACTGGAAACCACATTAATTATACCCAAACAGAAGTAGTTACAAATTTAGCCCTAAATTCACAAAAATATCACCCATATAAGAAGAACACAAGAAGTTATTCTGGAATTTACTTGCCAGAACTTTTAAAGCTTGCTTTAAGAGAAAACCTAATGCTCACTCCAATTAGTATTTCACCAAATGCTACAATTCAACAAAGACTTCAACTGTGTCTCAATGAGAAAAACACTGAATATCCTCCAATCTATAGATATTTTCACATTGGAAAAACACTCTATAAACGGAAACTGAATTTACAACAGCAAACCTCACAAAAGAAGCTATTCAGAAACAACTTCACAACAAATTCAAGACAACAACTGGACCAACAAACAGTCGCTACAAGCTCAGAGCTGTTCTTAGACTTTATGACTTGTTCCACACCTGTGAAAATGTTCTACAAAACCCAATTTTATGACCTTTAAAGATTCAATACATTGGAAAGCTCACAGAACTGAAATTTCAACAATTTTCAGACCAAATTTCTTCAATAATTGTGGATTACTATCTGGAAATTACAGACAGTACTTGGACTTCGACAAAGCTCAATCTTGAGGAAGAGGTTATGTTACCAGACAAAATTAGAGATATTATTTAGCATAAAATTATCTTATAAATCTTATCATTAATTAGCATATATTATTGTTTCAAATTATTACTTATTACATTAGCAAAATGTCCGAAATTATCATTTAATTAATAATCCAATTTGTACACAACACAAATGTAACCTAATTGCGATGATCAAATCATGCAATACCCCAAACTATGTAACATTCAAAAAGTTCGCCAAAATTTGTAGAAATTCACTGAAATAATTGATAGTTCACCAAAATATCTAATAATTTTCAGAAATAATTTGTAGTTTGCCAAAATGTATCTTTAGTTCAGCGAAATTGTAGAAAATAGCAAAGTTCAAGTTTATAGAATAGTGTTACAACAAGTTATATAAAAGAAAAGCATCTCTCTTCAAGAAAATGTATCTTACTTTAGATTTATCACTTAGAACCATTTCTACACACACACAAAGAAATAAATATCAAATAATTTGAAAAACCAAATTCTTTAATTATTGCACTTGGAAAATCCCCAAAACCCAACTAACGTTTTGAAATTGATTAGCTACCAATTTCAGTAAACTGTTAGTGACTCCAGGCCTGGATAGAAAACATTTCCCTTGATAAAATTCTATTTTTTTTACATTTTTTTTATTTTTCTTTTCTTTTCTTATTACAATCATTAGGATAGTCTACAGACAAAATTTCTGTAGAAGAGTTGACTTTTACAGCAAAGTAACTACACATTTTTTTTAGTGAGCTTCCAGACAAGCATTTTCTGGGAAAAAGTTGACGTTTACTACAATATAACTACATAAAGCAACTGGCACAAAATTGGCTATTCCACTTATAAGCCCAGCAGTTCAAATTATAGAAGATAATTTGAAGATAAATTCAGTTATTGGAGGTTCAACCACATCCAGAAAACGTGAATTCACAGCAAACAAGCATCGACAACATTTAAGAAAAGAGACCAAAAACCTCCGGTAACAACACTAATGTATTTGGCTATAGACTTGGTGCTATTCTTTCACAAAAAAATGAAAATAGCAAAGAATATGTTATAATATATACCAGTAAAACTCTCACACCAACAGAAAAAAACTATTCAGTTACTGAACAAGAATGCTTAATAGTAGTCTGAACTACTAGTTATTGGGATCAATATTTTTTTGGTGTAAAATTCCTAGTGATAACAGATCATCAAGCCTTGGTTTGACAGCACAATAAAAAGAAGTTAGAACACAAACAAATAACTTACTGAATACTCCACTTGGATGAATTTGACTATAATATTCAACACCACAAAAAAGCAAATCATCAAAACACTGATGCTTTTTCTAGACTTACCATTCAGTGATAGTACAACTTTTTAACCAAACCAACTTAATTATTAGTAACTCTCTTACAAACAAACATGATAATGGACTTAAACAACTACTCTGCATTAATAGAATTTTTGGCTAAAAGACAATATCCATTAAAATACACTTAACAGCAAAAAAAACATTTGCACAAACAATCAAATTTTTATTTAATTTGCCAAAACCAACTTTACAAAAGAAATAAAAAAGATTATAACCACCCCCAGAAAGTTATTAAATTTGAAAAAAGAGAAATTGTAATCTATAACATGCATATTGATCCATTAATTAAATACTTTGAAAAAACAAAAACAATACAGAAAATTATAGCTTATTATTATTAGTCTATCTTAAGAAAAAACATTGCTAAATACATTAAAACCTGTAATACTTGTTAAAAAAAAACCCCCCAATTGAAAAAAAAATATTTATCTAATCTCTATTGACCAATTATTTAACAGAATTAGTATAAATGTTGTTGGACTTTTAACAATAACTTCTGATGGCAATAAATACATTATTACAGCTACCAACTATTTTACAAAATGGGTAGAAGCAAGAGCTATTTTAGATCAAACAGCAGTCTCAATAGCCAATTTTATTTATGAAGATATTATCTGCTGTTATGGCTGCCCCAAAAAACTTTTATCTAATAAAAAAAAGCTTTTCTTAGTACACTGGTTAAAAAACTTTGTAAAAAAATGGGAATATGTCATAAACTTTCCTCTCCTTACCACTCTCAAACAAATAGTCTAATAGAATATTTCAATAGAATACTATGTAAAACCTTAACCAAAACCAGTAAAGAAACAAACTTATAAAACAAAGTACTGCTTTCAGTTTTGTTTGCTTATAGAACTGTAAATCATGACATAACAAGTTATAAATCTTTTTATCTGCTCTATGAATACATGGCAATACTACTAATAGAAACTAATATTGAAACAATATTCTTTAAAAAAATTACAATAGAGAATTATAAAGACATTTTGCAAAAAAAACTTGGTACTATTCTTGACTTATTAGTAGAAACATAAATAATTGCCTTTAAAAAAATAAAACAGTTCCAAGAAAAACTTAAGAAAAAGAAAACTTATAAAACATTTTTCTTAAATATTAGTAACTTAGTATTGGAATATCATTCAGACAGAGACAATATCTATAGTAATAAATTCTCTAACCAGTAAAAAGAACTCTTTTTAGTCAACAAAGTTTTAAACAATAATTCTTATATTCTACAAAATTAATTTGGAACAATCTTCAATGATTGTTTTGGTTATAGTACACAACTTAAAAAATATTATAAACAACTTAATTGCTTGTCTGTTATGGTAATACTGACCCAAATAATCAGCAAAAATTAGGTATAAATAAATACACTATTTTCAAAACAGAAATATTTTCAATCAACATAAACAATTATTTTTTGGATCAAACCATTCAAAATGTCTTTTATACTTTCTATGAATATTGGATCAAAAACTATTTAAATGTTACTTTGACCATTAAAAAACAGACTACCATAACTGATAACAATAGAACACATACTGTTATTAAATCCAAAAACACCACTACCAGAAAAGAAAAAATTGGTAGCAAAATAGATAAATATTTGTTGAAAAGTATAACAACAGCTATACTTCTATCTTCTAGCACAATTGGAAAAACACTTTAAAAAATCTTGCCTATAGACAAAAACTTGTTATATGGAAGGCAATTAGAACTTTATAGTTATTTTGGTAAAATCATAGAGGATATAAAACTAATAAAAAAAACAACTTTAGAGATATAGGCAGAAATTTTGGGCATTATATAATTAGATATTTCAAGAGTTTTAACTATTGCTAGAAGAGCCAAAACACTTATACAAAACTCATTTTGTCTCAAATATTATATATCTTATTTACTAAAGACTTTAATAAACTAGTTAGCTTTGAGTTAAATAAAACTTTAAATAAATTATCTCATAAATAGCTTGATTTTATTAGAGTTCAATCTCTTTAAAAAAAATAATGTTATAGTTAAAACTCATACTTTTTATTAATTATTACATATATTAGCCACCTTATTTTTAATCAATGATCTGACTGTTGATCTAATCATTAACCACTTTTAATAGCTATATAAGCAATGAGTTTCTTAACTGTAGAAAGATATGATCAAGATAATGAAATAAAACACTATTAATTACTTTCTCTCATATCACTTATTCTTTTTTTCTATCTTTAAGTATCTGAATATCTTAGGATAAAAGATTACTTGTTGGTATTTACATATCTTATTTTTTCCTCTTTTTGATTTGTATTTGTTAGAATTAGCCTAAAAAGCAATTGCTTACTCTTGTAATTCATTGAATAAAAAAATAATTGAAAAACACAATAATACTTATTATTGATTCTAAAAATTGTCGAGTTGAGGGATAGAATAATAGCAGTAATGTTATTTTGTTGACAATCATGGACTATTTTTCTATTTTCAGATTTTTAGAAAAGATTTACAACTGTAATTTTTATAAGACTGATCATGTATATTGAATCCTTACTCATTTAATTCATATTTTTATTGTAACACTCTTTTTGATTATTTTCATCACTCTACAATCTTGTTCTCTCTTGCTATCTATTAGTGTATTATTCCAACCCATAACAATATATTGTAAATAATATAATTCTGAATAAGATACATTTTTTTAGAGAAGTTTTTTTTATATAACTTGTTATAATACTAGTTTATAAACTTAAACTTTTCTCTTTGCTATCATTTTGATAAACTAAAAATATATTTTGACAAACTACAAGTTGTTTCTATAAACTATGACCAATTTCAGTAAATTATTAAAATATTTTGCAAATTTTTACAAATTTCAATAAATTTTTAAATATTATATAATTTGGAGTATTGTGTAATTTAATTATCTTAATTTCTATTGTACAACTTAGATTATTAATTAAATAATAATATTTGATAATTTGATTAAGTTAATAAGTGATAATTGAAATAATATTAATATATGCTAATTAATAATAGAAATTATAAAAGTAATTTCATGCTAATTTAATGATTAAAATTCTACTGATAATATATAATCTTCTTTAAAACTGAGCTCCATTAAAATCCAAGCACTATCTGTGATTTTGAAATAGTGATCCAAAATTATTGAAATGATTTGGTCCAAAAATTGTTGAAATTTTTATTTTGTAAGCTTGCCAATATATTAAATTTTTATTGATTGAAGTATTGGATTTTGTAGAACATTTTTACACATATTAAATATGTAAAGTTTAAAAGCTGTTCTAAGTCTATATTAAACATTTGTTAGTCCAGTTGTTGTTTTGAATTTATTATGTATTTACTTTTGTATAGCTTTAGAAGTAAGATTAGTTGCTTCAAGTTTCAGTTTTTGTTGGTACAGTGTTTTTCCAATTTGGAAATATTTATAACTAAGAATATATTTACTGTTATCATTAAAATACATTTGAAGTTTTTGTTGTATTGTGGCATTTAGAAAAATGTTTATGGATGTAAATAATAAGTTTTTTTTTAAAACTTGTTTCAAAAGTTCTGGTAATTGACTTCCAAAATAATTTTTTGTGTTTTTTCTATAAGGGTGATATTTCTGAAAATTATTTACTATTAAGGCTGTAGTTTCTTTTTGAGTATAATTAATTTGATTTCTATTAACTATTATAGATAAATCTGGAAGTATTTATAATGCTATCATTAATTTTTGGAATATTTATTAAATGTTTTAGGAAATAAGTATTATAAAATTGAATGAAAATTATTTAAATTTGTAAAAACAAAAAAAGAAATTATTTTTAGTATAGAGGTTTTACATATTTTTGGTTTGGATATTTTTTGGTAATTATTTTACTATTTTTAATGTTTCTATATTATTTTAAAAGAAATACTAATAAAATAAATTAAATGTTTAGGTTTGTTTATTGTTTTATTACAATTATTAATTCTAAATTTCAGAAAATATCTTCAAGATTAATTAAAAAAGAATGTATACCAATTTGTGAAATTAATAATTCAAGATTTTTTTTGGAATAATAGTGTTTCAATTAATCTTTATGTGCAATTTTGGCTAGAACTTTGTTAGCAAGTCTTAATTTATATAATCTATTGTCTAAGATTTCGTGAATATAAAATAGTTCATTTTATTTATGTTCAAATTTTCTATTTCACTGTTTTTTAGCCTTAATTTTGTGTAAAAAAACTTTGTTTCTGATTTTAAATTTATTGGTAATTGGTAGTAATTTGTTGTTATGCTATTTTTTTTATTGAGCTTAAAAGTATTCAATATGAGTTGCTGCTATTTGTTTTTTTTTCAATGTATTAAGAAAGATGTAGACTCTTTATTAGAGTGTCTTTTAAAAGTTTTTTTCTGTAATTGATTGTATTGAATATGTTTTTACAGTAAAGTTTATTGGTAATATTGCTGTTTTTCTATAAGTAAAATTAAATAACATATGTTTTATGATATTTTGTTTTAGTGTTTTATAAGCTAATAATACTAATAGAATAAAGATATTTCATTCCTGTTCAAAATTGGTTAAAATTTTGGCTAAAAATTCACACAATGTCTGGTTAAAACATTTTACTAATCTGTTTGTTTATAGATAATATAGTAATAATAAAGATTGTTTAATATTAAACTATTTACAAATTTTTTGTATTAAGTTTTTCACAAAATGTATTTCTTAATTAGATAAGAATTCAATTGGATATCTATGTTTAAAATAATGTTTTTATATATAAAATTTGCTATTAATTTTGTGTTTGCTTTTTAAATGGCTCTGATTTTGGGCCATTTAATAAGATAATCTATTACAATTACAATATAACAGTTTTCTTAAATTGTAATAAGTAGTGGTCTAACTAAATTAATTTTCACTCTGTTAAAAGATTGTCTAATTTTAATTGAATTTAAAGATTCAGTAAAGAGAGTTCTTTTTCTTTTTTCACAACTATCACATAATTTTATATATTGTCAAATATTTTTGTGCATGTGAAACCAAACATAATATTCAAGTGTTCTTTGAATTATATTATTTTTTCTTAAGTATGTTGATAAAAAATCTGTGTATATGTTATATAAGATGGTTTTTTTTTCATTTTGTTGAACTAATCTGAATAAATTTGTTAAGTTTTTACAATTTTGATAATAGATTTTGTTGTAATGGATAAAGTATTGCTTTGATTGGTGTTGTAATTACTACTTTTCAATTGGAAACCAGTTTTCTAACATAATAAGAGTTTCCAAATAATTTTTAATGTTGTAATTTTTGGAATTTATTGTTTATTAATTGTTTGTTATTATTAAATTATTGAATTATAAATGTTAATTCTAATTTTATCTCATTTTTAAAAGGCTATCTATATTGGTATATAGTTTTCTTGATTTGTAATATATAATGTATTTGTAATCTGCAAGAAAATTAGTTTATTAGAATTGTTTTACACTAAGTTTAAAACTCTTTTTATTAAGCCATTTAAGGCTAATATTATTAGTAATAATATTAAATTGAAATTTATTTTAGAGATATTATTAGAAATGTTTAAAAGTTTAGATAATAACTGCTGCTTCTAATTTGGTTAAACCATATTTGAATTCAGTTGGTTTAAGAGTTCTGCTAACATAAACAATTACTTATTTATTGCCATTATTATTTAATTGTAATAGAGTAATACTAAAGACTATATGTAAAGCATTAGTGGCTAACTGGAATTTTTTACTGAAGTCAGAATAGACAAAAATTGGAGTTATAATAAGTCTTTCTTTGAGAATTTTAAATACTTATTGTTGGGTTTAAGTCTATTGTTTCTAACATTTTTGTTGATTAAGTAGTTAAGTGGTTTGGCAATTTTAAAAAATTTTTTAATAAACTTTTAATAATAGAAAGCTAATCTGATAAATCCTCTTAATTTTGTGATATTTTGGAAAATTTAAAAGTTTTTAATGGCACTAATTGTTTCTGAATTGGATTGAACTTTATTTTTGTTAATAATGTGTTCAAAAAAGATCAAATTTGTTTTTCCAAAATAACATTTTTCAATGTTTAATTTTAATCTTGCTTTTTCTAATTATTAAAAAACTTCTTATAGATAAATTAAATAAGCTTTGAATGTTAGAAAGTACATATTAGTATTATCGAGATAAACAATTACTGATTGCCATAGAAATCTTTTATAAACAATATTCATTAGTTTCTGGAATATTGCTGGTGTATTACAGAATTCAAAAAACATAATATTAAATTTGTAGTTTTCTTTCTGTGTAGTAAATACTGTTTTGGAGTGGTTTTTTGAATTCATTTTGACTTGCCAATATTTGCTTTTTAAGTCTAATGTTAAAAAAAACTTGGCTTTTTTAAGAGTATTTAGCATATTGTTAATTCTTAG
This sequence comes from Geosiphon pyriformis, assembly GCA_016748015.1. Taxonomy (NCBI): domain Eukaryota; kingdom Fungi; phylum Glomeromycota; class Glomeromycetes; order Archaeosporales; family Geosiphonaceae; genus Geosiphon; species Geosiphon pyriformis. Next base: position 35,306 of record JAAOMT010000254.1, on the reverse strand, counting down.
AAAGAAATATACATCTCTAATTGTTACATTGTTGAGTTGACAATAATTTATGCAAAATTTAATTTTGCTATTTTTTTTTACAAAAACTACTGGCAAGACCTAAAAACTTCTTAATAACCAGATAAAACTATTATTAAACATCTGTTGCACTTTTTCTCTAATGAATTGGTAGTTGACAAATAGAATTTAATAAGTTTGTTGGCATTTTAGTAAAATATCTTTTATGTAAATTTGATGCTGCACAATATTAGTTTTTCTAAAGTTATTGTTGTTTTTGGTAAATATATTAATATATTTAACAATTAACTATTTTAATTGTCTTTTTTGTTGGAGTTTTAGAGGATTTATGTTGATTCTAGAAAGTTTTTCTTTAATTAAATACTAGTTTTTAGTACTAGGCAGAATATTTAAATTTGAGAAAAGAGTATTGTTACAGATAATTATTTGGGATGTTAATACAAATAACAAACCTGTAATTTGGTATTTAATAGCTAAGTAGTGTTGGTAATTTCTAAAATTTTTTATAATCTGAAGGTTTTAGTGAAGTTTTTTGTATAATAAACAGAGATTCAATAATTGTTTAGTAGTCTTTTAGAATAGTTATTCTGTCAAATTTTTTTTCAGCATAGTAGCCAGTTTATTCTGGCAGTTGTGCTTTTCTGGTAAGCTATTCTTAATTTTTGAGTTCTTTATTCTTATTTTTGGGTTTTTTACCAGACTATTTTTAATGTCAATAACTTAGTACTTTAATCTTTTTAATTAATTAGTAAACAACACAACAAAACAAAATAAAATAAAATAAAATAAAAATAAAAAATTAATATTCTATTAATAGCTATAATCAAGAGTTATTGGTTTAGTGTAGTCAAGTATTAGATTTTATTAACATGAAGTATTGATAGAATAGAAGAGTTTAATATTTCTTTAATTAAGCAATGATAATATGGATTCAAGTAGTAATTAATATTTATTAATATGTAATTTGATTCTGCTATTACTTATAGAAAAGAGCACAAGAAAAATAGTAAGAAAAACAGATAGAAAAAATAGACCAATAAGAGAATAGTATTAAACACATAAGAACATTGCTGATGAATTATGACATATTGCTCAACAATATGAACAATATTAGTAAATTATGGCACATTGTTCACAAATGTGTAAAATCTTATAGAACATCAATTATGTATATATAATAAAAGTATTAGAAACAGAAAAGACAGAATTCACAACTAAAACATCCAGTTAAAAGAAAAGTTCCAAATTTACATTATATATCAATAAATTATTAATTATTACTTAAATCTATGTTATTATTACTTGATTAAAAGATAACTAATCAGCTCTGTTCTATCAACACTTTATGTTGATAGAATTCAACACTTAACTATACTAAAACAATAGTTCTTAATTATGGCTATTGATAAAATACTAATTTTTTATTTATTTATTTTCTTTTTTTATTTATTTTTATTTTTTTTTGTTATATTGTTTACTAATTAATTAAAAAATTAAAACATGTAAAATTATTAACATCAAAGAAACTAATAAAAAACCCAAAAATAAGGATAAACACTCAGAAATTGAGGATAACTTACTAAGAGATTACTTGCTATTAAGCTGAGAAAAAAATTTGATGGAATTATAATTCTAAGAGACTATTAACAAAACACTATTGAATTTTTGTCCATTATACAAAGAACTCAACCAAAATCTTCAGATATTACCAACCATATTAAATATTAAGCACCAAGTTACAGATTTGTTATTTGTTTCCAGACTCCAAATAATCACTTGTAACACTGCTTAAAGTTATAAAAAGCTATCTTTTGAAAGAAAAAGTATAATATAATTAATAAATTGTGAGTATTAATTCTAAACTGAATTCTAATATTAATTTTTAGATGAATTCTGTCTTTTCTGCTTTTAATATTTTTACTATATATACATATTTTTTTGTTTTACAAGATCTCATATTTTCTTGAACAATGTGCCTTAATTTATTAACAATACTTATATTGCTGAGCAATGTGCCCTAATTTATTGATATTGCTCATATTGTTGAGCAGTGTGTTATAATTTACTGATATTGTTTATATTGCTAAGCAGTATGTTATAATACATTAGCAATATGTTATGGTTTTTTAATATTGTGCTTATGTGTTAAATACTATTCTCCTATTGGTCTATTTTCTTATTTGTTTTCTTAGTTTTCTTTCTTTGTAATTTTTATAAGTAATATTATTTCCTCTTTTTTAATATTGAGCTTTGTTAAAATTTTCACTTTGAATTAAATTCATTACTTTTTTTTTTAATATTGTTTGTTCAATTCTGTTTCTTATTTCTTTTTATTGAAAGTTGTTCATTCTTCTTTTGTTCTTACTAATACTAAATAAGCTACTTTCATCAAAAGTAGGAATATTGTCTGTGCTATTTTTTCATTTAATTCAATGATATATCTCTTTTTTGAGTCGTTTTATAGCATTGTAATAATATTTCTTACATATCCTGCATCAATTATTCCTCTTCTGATATTAATTTTTTTTTTGCTAGACTAGATCTAAATGCTAGTTAAATTATTGTTGTTGCTGAAATCTTTAGTGTTATTTTTAGATTTATACTGGTGTGTAAATGTGGTTTCAATCTGATGGCAGTTTTCTCTGAGTATCTAAGATCAAACTCTGTATTAGTATTATGTGCATATTTTGGCATAATACATTCATTATTATTGCTGAACCATTTTAGTTCCTGTTTCATTAATAAATCTGAAAGCACTATATATTATTCAGAGTTATAATTAGAGTTTGAATTATTATTGTTATTGCCATAGTAAACAGAGTTAGAACTTTTGTTGTCATCATTATTAAAATCTGAATTAGAATTAAATTTTAATTCTAATTCAACTGTATACTTACTGATTGGTTCTTTTTTTTTGAGAATCGAATAAATCATGTATGGTAATGGTAGATTATAAATGAGATCACAATCATCACAATAATTGAAGTCACTGGAAATTAGATAATGTTTACACAGTTTTGTATTTAATTGTTCCAAACACTGTTCTTGTTTTTCTTTAGTAAATGCTAAGTCTTAATAATGTTTATAAAATTGTTTTGGATTACTTAAAATATCAAAAAATGCATTTGGATTTGAAATAAGAACAGTTTCAACTGGTTCTGATAGGTTGTTTTTAATTGCCAATATTTTACTGAATAAAGTATTTTTGACTTTGGCACTTATCATTTGCCAAATTTTGTTTTCATTGTGTGAATAACTATTTAAGCATAAGAATACTTAGTTCTATGTAGCATTAAAAAGTGTTTCTCAACTTACCTAATTACTAATAAAGATTGTGCATTAACACAATACATTGCACATTCTTTTTTGACCAGAAATGCTATTTCATATTTCTTCATCAATTATTTTTCTATAAGCAAGACATGGTTTACTGTTCTACTTTCTTTGTTATTTTGGATAACCAAAACATTTTCAGTAGTACAGTTTACAGTAATAACAGGTATGTGTTCAGTAGTCTTTGTTTGGCACTATTCAAGCTTCTATAAATGAAAGCTTTTTTTGTAGTCAATACACTTAAGAAAAATGTAGAGTGGTTTTTTCTTTATGTCTACTAAATACAGTATGTGTCAACTGTTGGCAGTTTTACTAATATTAATGGTAGCTTGTAATTCATTTTTTTTTCTTTCTTTCCTTTGTTGTTTCATAATAGGATTAGTAGTAACTCATTATAGTCTTTTTCAGTCCATAATATTTGATATACTTTCCAAGTAGATTTCTTTTCTTCTTCTTTCAATTTGATTAGTGGCAGTGCTAGTATAGTAGTGTTTGTTCAGAAGTGGCCACAGGTAGCAAATATCTGAGTTTGCAAATTATTATAATTAAGTTGTAGCTTTTAGATATTTCAATTGAGCACCACATTGGTTTTGAACAGTCAGTTATTATCAATAAGAGCTTAGTACTATATGACTTCTATTACCAATATTTTAATTAGTATTTTGATGCTGTTAACTTTGAATAAAAAGTTGTTAATCTTACTAATGGGCATTTTTGTTGCTTTATTAGTAGTAATAATTTTGACACTAACAGTGCAATTAACTTGGCAATCTAATTGGTCCATAAGTTGTTATATAATAATGCTGTTTGTTGAATCACTATTAAAGATTAGCTTAATAAAGTGGCTATTGACTTTAGCATTAATATATATTATGATGATTGGTTTGGTATTAAGAACAGTTCTACTGAATAATAGTATTTCTAATGAGGTTTCTATTTCAAAAAAGAATATTGTGGCAAGTAATTTGTCTTCTATAATGATTGCTGATGGAATATTGTTGGTGAATAGTTGGATTTAATTGGGTTTTTGTTTGTTGGATTGGGCATTTTCTGAAATAATTAAGAAACTTAAATAATTTTGGGAATTTGGGTTTTGGTTGTATTTAGTTCTCAAACTTTGCTAGTATAATCCTAATGTTTAATTTGATGAACTGAAAATCAGTTGGTACATAACTATTGCCAATTTTCAGTTTTGTTGAATATGAATAATTCTTGGTCTCTGGTTTCTGGATGTTATTTGAGCTGAGTTTTATGGCAGTATTTGAAATAATTGATATTAATAAATAACTTGTGGCTGTGATTAATATATTACCAATGCTAGAATTTAATAAATTAATAGTAAGTATATTGCCTGTTGTGTTATTAAGATATAATGAAACTGATATTAATCTTAATTCAAGTAGTAATTTAAAGTTTGGAATCTACAATTGGAGTTTTAATATTGATTTCCTGATTATTGATTACTTGACTGTAAATAGCAATCTATTTTTAAGTGTTTTTGTTTATTATCTGTAATACATATCAAATTAAATATTATAAACTTATTCTGAATTGTTTTATTTGGTGAAATTTTACTTATAACATAATTAAAAATAAGTTATTTTTTAAATCAGCAAGTTATTTATTTCTGATTCCATATATTTTAAATACAAAAATTCTAACTGTAAATTTATAGACATTAAATACTTTTACTAGCATTTATATTAACTTCTATTAATATGCCATTTTATATAATCAATAAACTGTCTTTAATAAAATTGCTAAATTTCTTGAATTATTTAAGGATATTATAATTAAAATATCAATCAATTTAAATAATACTGTTTTCTCAATTATTTTTTTCTTTAATATAATTTTTAATTATGTTAAAAACACAATTGATAATAATAAATCTGATAAAGCATTATAATTTTAATTGTATTTATTTAGTTATTTATTTAACATATTTAATATTAAAGCTATTACTTATTATAACAGCTAAGACAACAAAAAGAAAGTTGGTTGAATATTACTTTAAAACAAATACAATTATAATGCTTTATACTGCATTAGATCCAAGAAAAAAATTTTATTATTTTACAAAAAGAGAATTTTTTAATGATAATATTAATAAAACAAAAGAATTGTAAGTTATTAATTTATTTAAACAGTTTTATTTTTTAACTTTCACATAATAAATAATTCTTTAGAATATATATTTTCTTTGAAATAGAATATATGTTGAATATTATACCAACATCAAATAACAATTTTTTGTTAAATAGCAATTTTAATAATATTATAGTATTAGTTATATAATCTATATTAGAAACAGACTTTAATAATAATAATAAAAAAAACTTGATAAAATTAATTGTTATATTTTTGAAAAATTGACCAATAAGAAAATAAATATAATAGCATAATAGAAAATATATTACAAAAAATATTTATTTAAATTAATATTTTATTAATAATTTAATATTTAGGTACATTAAACACAATTTTTTTGTCTTATATATATGGTTTGTAATTATTTGACAATCTAAAAATTATTAATTGCTTCTAAATATGTTTTTTCTATAGGTAAAAATATGATTACAAATATGAAGTCTTGCTTAGTGCCTAAAATTATATGAGCAGCATAGTATCTTTAATTATGAATACAGAAATCATTAAAAAGAAAATTAAATAATAATATAGTATAATATAATGTTTTTAATAGTCAAATTTGAACATATTTATAAACTTTAAACCAAACTTAAACCAGACTTGTTACATATGTTTGGGTTTGGTTCAAGTTCAGCAATTTTAAGTTTGGTTTAAGTTTAAGTTCCAAATTTTGCCAAATTTTTGTTTAAGTTCAGTTTAATTTAGTGGTTCAATTGAACTTGAACTGAACCAGACCAAACATCAGAACTTTAATCTTAGACAAATAGTTTCTTTATTTGATTTCATTTGTGCTATAATTTATTATTAATTATAGAATCCAGTTTAGTTTTGTTTTTAAAAATATATACAACAAATAAAATACATTAATTAGAAAAAATTTAAAAATAAAAGTTGTTTTATTAAGAAATTTTTTTAGTAAAGCTGTTTATTATCTGTGCTTATATGGCTTAAAGACTTTTAAATAAGTTCAAATAAAAAATAAAATAAAGTTACTTGAGTAGAAAAACCAATCCAAAAACTATTAAAAAAAATGTAATTAAAATATAATAATATAAAAAAAACATAATAATACAAAATAATATAAAATAATATATAATAACTCAAAATAATACAAGATAATACACAATAATATGAAATAGCACAAAATAATTAGCTATAACATAGAATAACTAATTATAGTATAAAAAATAAAGCAATAACAAAAATAGCAAATAATAGCTAATAATAATTAATAATCAAAAACAATCTTATAAAACTAGAAAATATATATAAAAATGAATAATTTTAGCAGATAAAAAAGATAAACAAAAAATAAAAACTCATTTTCTTAAAAACATATCTTAATTTTAAAACTTTTTTATCTTATTTTTTTTATGTTTTTATATTTACAATTAAATAAAAATATTGTTTAATACATTTATATATGACTCTTAGATTTGTATTATCAAAATCAAATTGATTATTTCTTTTATTTTTATTTCAAACCTAATATTATTAACATAAACAGCTTTAAAATCTTAACAACTTAAATCAATTACTTTTAATTATAGTAATTAATAATACTAATTTCATTTTTTTTTGAATTTTCTTTTTTTTTCTGATAGAACAATAATATTAAGAAAATCAACTATTTGAAAATAAATTTTATAATAACTTGGTAAAAAAAAAAGCTTTTCTTAGATTTAAATATTAACTTTATCTTATTAGCTTATTAAAAGGGCAAAAAAACAATGTCAGACCTTAACAATTGTACTTAATTAGCTTAAAAAAAATAGCTTATATATACTTAATTGCAAATAATTAAATCATATTTTTATATTTTATAATTAAAGAATTTCATAAATAAATTTACATATATCAAAAATCTTTAAAGACTAATTACTTTGACTTAATATTTATAATAAACAAAAAAAACTTTTAAGCTTTTTTACTTAAATATAGAACACTAAACTTTATTATTATATCTTATCAAGTTTATTTATAATAGTAACTATAATAATAAGTTTTTAAATGCTAATGATATTTTTAGTCATTTATTTAATTACAGATTGTTGAATTTACAAATATTAATTTGGTTTTTTAAGTATTTTTGCTGTGTTTTATAAAGTTAAAAATTTGTTTAGTTAATAATTTTTTGGTTAACAAAGTAAAAATCTTCCTAAATTATGAAATTTTTTTTACAAATTTATTACTATTTGTATTTTGTTTTTCTAATGACATTCTAATATTGTTTGTTTTAAGAGATTTAGTTTTTTATAATATTTTTTGTTCTCTTAAAAAATTTGTTATTGTCTTTATTAAACAGCTTTATATTAAAAAAAAGTTAATTTTTGATTGAAAAAGTTTTTGTTATTGGAAAAAATTCAATCTTAAAGATTTAGTTTTTGATTGATTTAAGTTAGCATCTAAATTTTTGGTTAATAATGTCTTTTATTAAGTAAATTAATATATAAATAATAATTTCTGTTCCTTAGATGTTCATAGTTCTAACAATTTTTTTGTAATTAAAAATTATTTTTTTAATATTAATTTAAATATTATTAATGTTTATACAAATAGATTTTTGAAAAATTTGAATATATTTAAATTAAAATAGAATACAGCAATATTTTTTATTGATTTAAATTTAGATATAAGTGTTAATATTAATAAAGTTGTTTGTAATTGCTATAGTTCTTGAGTGTGTTCCTGTTTCTAATATTATAATAATATATTCAAATAATTAAACTGTTTTAAATGTTTGTTTGGCTAAGCTAAATCTGGTTTTGCCAGATTTTTACAACTATTATTGGCTTAAAAGATATAATATTGTGAATTTTATTAGAAATAAAAATCTTGGTATTATTTGATTTAAAATTAAAAACCATTTGAGTGTCTTAGATAATAAACATATTAACAAATTAGTTGTTTGTATTACTTTCTTAGGTTTAGTGTTTTTTATTTATATCTGTAAAAAGTATATTAAAACTAGTAATATAGTAGTATTTAAAAATGCTTGGTATTTTATTTGTAATATATTTAGAGCTGTTTATTATGCTTGTAAGAAATTGGACTTAGTTTTGGTATTGTAAATACTAATATTATTAAGAATATTAACTAAAATTAGACTGTTTTGGTTTAATAATTTAATTTATATATAGTCTTTGGTTTTATTAATAAAATATTTACTGATTTGTATTTATATTTTATAAAAATTTTACATCATTGCTTGTTTATTACTATTTATAAATATTTATATAACAAAAATTATTTTAGTATTTTGTGCCTTTATTGTAAATAAATAGAGTTTTTTGATCATTTTTTTATATATAAATCAGATTTTGCTGTTTGTAAAAAATTAATCAAGTCATATATAGCTTTGTAAAATTTTTTTTTGTGTTTAGGTCTGTTGTTTTTTTGTGTTTTATAATTGTTTTTTTATATGTATTTGATAATACTATTTATACTATTTTGTATAAAAATGTGATGTTTAAATAATAGTATTTAAAACTTTATCTGTTTTTGGTTGCTTTCAAATTGCCATTAAAAATATTGTTAATTTTGTGTATGATTTAGGTATTACTTACTATGAAAAGATATAGTTAATACAATTTAAACATAAAGTAGTCTTAAAGAAAAATAGTTTAGTTTTTTGTAATAGTTTTATATCTTTAATAATATATAGTTTAATATTTTTGCTTTTCAATAGTGTTGTCAAATTGCTTGAAATTGTAAAGATACAAAATATTGGTTTTGATATATATAAGTTTTGTGTTTTTTTTTGAAATTAGTTGTAATGTTTCTGTTAAGATAAATTTATAATGTTGTTTTAATTGGCTTAAATAGCTAGTTATATATAGAAAGTATATAATTAATACATAATTTAAATTATTTAGTTTGATATATTATATTAAATAATATTTAAGTCTTACTTATTAATTATAATAAAATAAAAAATATTGTCTTAATATAATATACTAATATTTTATTTTTAATTTTAATATTGTTAATTATTAATTTTTTTTGTTTTTTAGAATTTTTATTAAGTTATATGTTTTCTTAATAAAATTTTTGTTATTAATATGTTTAATTATTTATTTTAATTTTAAAATTTAATAATAACTTTTTATATTTGTTTTATTTATAATAAATTATTAATATTGTCATTTTTTTTATAATTTTTTTGTATTTAAATAATAATAATTTTATATTTTATTTAATATATTTGTTTTTTAATAGTATTTTTATAAACAATAATATTAATTTTTTGTAATTTGTATATATTTAAATATTTAATTAAAATATTTTTTTATATTATTATTATTTAATACAGTTAAATATTTTAATTTTGGAGTTTTATATAAACTTTTATTAATATATATTATTATTACTTAATTTATATTATAATAAAATTATTTTTAAATATTGTTTTTAATATATTTGTTATTTTTTATTATAATTTAAAAAATAAAAATTGAGATTTTTATAAGTTATTATTTTAAATTAACAAATAACTTTAATCTATTTATATTTGGTGTTTTTTATTAATAATTAATAAAATAACTATGTAATATTTGAAAAATTTTAAATAAATTAGTGATTAATTTTTTTAATTTAATTAGATATAAAATAATAATAATGATTTTTTTATTAATTTATAAATAAGATTTAATTGCTGTTTAATACAAAATATCAAATTAACTAATATAAATTAAATATAAATTATTCTTTTTTTATATGTAATTAGTTATTTAGACTAATTAAAACAATATTATAAATCTATTTTAATAATAATATTATAATTAATATCAGAAAAAAATATACACAATTTGTATATACTAAAATAAATACTAAATATTTTAGCAATACCAACTAACTTTACAATATTATTAAAAAGTAAAAAAAAAGACCAAAAACAATAAAAAATATGAAACCAACATAAAAAATTGAAATATTTTTCTTTAAAGCTGCTCAAAATTTAGATCTAACAATTCAAATTTTTTTTTGATAACATTTTCCTAATTTATATACAAAATTAATCAACTTTTTAGCAACCAATCTAGTATTATTAAAAATTAATACAGTTTTATAATATTATTTCTTAAAAACAGAATTTTTATATATAATAATATATAGTATTTTATTAAACATATAAAATAAAATAACTATAAGACACAAAATAATAATAAAATTAATTTTAACATAAACTTTTATTTAATAATATATAATATTAACAACTTTTTGTAAAAATTAAAATTTATTATGCAAAAAAAAGTGGTCAGAAAACTTGATTTTTTTATAATATAAATATAAAATATTTAAATATTTTTTATTATATAAATATTTATAAACCACAACAAATAAGCAATAATATAAAAATTTTATGTAGTAAAAATACAGATTTATTATAGATTTTATTTATATAGTTAGTAATTATATAAGAATTAGAATACCAAATTAACAATAAACAAATTCAATTAATATTTTTAAGCAAAATTTTTTTCATAATTACAATACTAAATTTAGCTTTTTATTAAACATAATAAACAGATTTAAAAATATTATGAATAAAATATTAAACATTATTATTAATATAAATTTTTTTTTTATAAATATATTTTTTATAAATATAAATAAAAAACACAAAATCTGAATAAAATACAATACTAGTTAATTTATTAATTATCTTATTTATAATTTTAAAATAACTTTTAACTTTTAATTAAATAATATACCAGTTTTTTTTTTAATAATATTTTTAATATAATATTTTTTTAGCCAACAATAATTGTAAAAGTTAGATAAATCTAATTTTAATTTAGATAAACAAATATTTAAAACAGCTTAATTATCTAAATAGATTACAATAATATTAAAATTAAAAACATATTTTAAAATTAATACAATTATTTATAGTTTTATTAATATAGAAAAAACCATGCTTTTAACTTTAACTTTAATAATTAGATTCAAATTAATAAAAAACATAACAATATTATATTTATAATAAAAATATCCAAATTTTACAAAAAATTATTTATATAAATATTGATAATATTTATATTAATATTTATTAAGTCTTTTTTTATTACTGAAACTTTTTAAAATCAAGTATATTAGAGAGTTAAGAACAAAAATCTGGTAACAATATAGTGTAAAAAGCTTTTTTATTTAGTATTATCAGCAGATTTTTATAGTTTTTAATGCAAAAATTACAATATATATTATAAAAATTATCATTAAAATCATGTAAAAAAACCTATATTATCATATTTAATTAATAAAATCAGCCAGCAAATAAAAAATAAAAAATCAATTCAATAATAACAAAAAGATATAATATAATTTAATTATTTAACTAAATTAGATATAAAAAATCTTAGAAAATTAAGAAATATTTTTATTTTAATTTATAATTATATATATATATAAAATAAAAACTATATAATAATTTTTAAATTTTTAATATTATATAAAACAAATTTTTATAGTTTTTTAAAAAATAGAATTTTTATTTTTATTAATAAATTTTAAAAAAATAGTTAAAATAAATATATAAACATTTAAATAATATTTATTGATTGATTTTTAACAAATAAATTAAATTTTTTATATTATATTGTTTTATAAATTAATATTAAAAATATATATTAAAATTTTTAACAAAGCAATAATAACTTTAATAAAATAATACTTTTAACATAAAACCACTTTTTAATAAATTATATTAAAAAATTTTTAATTTTTAAACTGGTTATTATGTAGTTTAATTTAAATTTTCATTAAAAAAATTTTAAATATATAATATTTACTAAATAATATAACAAAATATAATTATTAAAAATTATTGTAAACTTTATTATTAATTAAAAATTAAAAAAATTATGAAATTATATATGTAAACCAAAAAAATCAATTTATTGTTATAATGTTTAAATGGTTGTCAACAAAAAAAGCAATAATGTATGTAATTTCTTATATAAAAATTACAATTAAAAGATGAGCCACCAATGTAGCATATTATTACATCTGAAAGTTATATTAGCCTCAAAGTAATATATCAATAAGATGTAACATCTTCATCTCCTTTCGCTTTCCTATTTGGGAGCACATATGTATCGCGGAAGGGGAATCATCCGGTGCGCTTTCAACAACCAAGAAAAGTTCCAAGATTCGTGATAATCATCCGATATGCTAAGTGAGCGCCAACTTGGAGAGTAATCAAAACCATTTAAAATTTATTGTGTACAATTTGGGATGATGATATCATGTCAAATGAACCTTACCACTTCAGCGCAAAACTTTTGATAAAATTTAATAAGAAATAAAACAATTCCAAATTTTTGATTTCAACAAAATTAGATTGTCTATTCAACGTAATATTTCTCAAGATTCAAAGAGAAAATGTCTCTTTTCTGAGCCCACTCTTCGATATACCATCCATTCGTTTTTGTGTAAAATTGATTGATGTTGGTCAATGTTAAATTCAAGGGAAATTTCTTGGGCACGAAATCCAAAAGGAAATTTTACAAGAAATTTTATTCATATAATTCATCAGGCGGTGTCTTGAATGAAATGAGTTTAAATAAAGATGCGTATAAATTTTTACAATTTTATTATTGTTACAAAATCCAATCAAACCTGCTGATGTCAAATCAAGAAAGAAAGAAGAAAAGGAAAAAGGAAAAAGGAGAGGAAAAATACCAAAATTTTCTTACTAAAACCTAGTATTATTTGTAGGGTCTGATTCATCATCGATATTAACCAATGGTTCCGAATGACTTACTTCATCTAGTGAAGAGGATTCATTTGATTGATGTATTTGTTGAGATGATTCCGGATGATTTGAAGTAGGAATGTCAAGTTGATAGGGTGTCACTCGTTCCCCTTCTTCATTGTAAACTATCACATGTTCATTATAATTCACTTCATCTCGGTAGGGTTCCAATCTTTCTTGTTGTTGTTGTTGTTGACTTATTTGATTATTATCCAAAACAGATAAATCAACAATATCTTCATATTTTGGCGGTGCATCATCATAATATGGGGAATGTGGTATTAAAGGTAATTGAGGTACATAGTATCGTCCGTTAATGCCATACGCGGCTTGTGGTGTACCGCCTTGACCACCTTCTGAACCTAATAAAGATGATTCACCGTCTGGGTTATATTGGTAAACGTAGACAAGACAGTCTTCAGCAGGCAACGACGGAGGTCCATTATCTCTTCTTGGTGCACCAATTGCATATTGTCTAGGTAAACCGTTTGAGTCACGCTTAAAACAACGACGACATAAACAACAACAGATGGTCGGAGCACCGATCATTATCGGTACGAAGACCAATAAGAGTGTTAATAAGGTGTATGTGTCTGACATGATTGAGTAGGTGTATGCGTTTCAAAAACTTCAGCCTTTTTCTCCGAATTTTGACGGTTTCTGAGCCGACCTTTTTCTCGAGAAATTTTTTTACTATAATACAAAAAATTTCATCAACTTATTTTATAAGTTTTTGTCTATCACTTTTTCTAGTTTCCCTAAAAAAAAAACAAATTAAAAAGGGATAAGATAAAAGAGAGCTTTAAAACTTTCTGCTTCAAAATCTTAATCCTTCACTGGATCTCTATTAATAGTAAGATTGAAAATCAGTCGGGAGAAGTTGTCAAACGTTTCTTCTCTTTATGTCTGTTTGGCTGACCTGTGACAATCTTGACATGGTTAAGATGAACTTTAGTAATTTTGGCCATTAGCACCATAACTCTAAATAAACTCTAGCCAAAATAATATAACTTTATACAATGCAAATCCCTTCATACCTTTAATGTTTCACCATTTTGAGAATAGGATAAATAAATTCTCGTAAAAGGTTTTAAATCAAATAGATTAATCTTTAAAAAGATACACATTTTAAATATTGATTTGATGATATCCATTATTATTATCATAAATATTCATGATGTGAAACCTTTTTTTAAGCAATATGTTTGTTATTGCAAATTTTGAATTTAGTGAATTTAATTAAAATCAAATTTGGTTATTAGCTAAATCGTAATAATTTTTGTATTATTCAAATAATTAAATTATTTTTTAAATTTAAAATATTTTAAATTTATAAATATTTAATAAATAAATGAATTTGTATTATGATATTATAGATTAATAATATATTAATAATTACTTATTTTTATTTATTATTTATAAGGTTAGATCAAAAAAATAATAATGATAAAAATAGTTTAAAACTAATTTAATTCAAAAAATAAATAGCATAAAATTACGAGATATAATATTTTTCGATTTAAATAAGTGATATGATTCTAAAAAAATAAGTTGATATTAATAAAAGTAAAATTTCACATAAAAAAATAAAAATAAAAATGTCGATTTTATATTCTTAAGAATTTTTTCATAAAATATTGAGCTTTTTTTTCATAAATTTTATTCTTACCAAAAAATCTTGAAATTTATAACTAATAATAATAATAATAATAATCTCAATTTATTATATTATAAGTAAAATAAAAAAAATTTAATTTTTAATTTTATGCAAATGAGTTTTCAAAAACAGATCGTTAAATTATTTATATTAAACATTATTCAGTTAATAATCATGTCGTGTATCTTATCAGACATCTCTTATCTCTCATCATTCAAACGCGATTCGTATTAGCGTGCTTTTTAAAAATCCTTTTACAAACAGT
This sequence comes from Geosiphon pyriformis, assembly GCA_016748015.1. Taxonomy (NCBI): domain Eukaryota; kingdom Fungi; phylum Glomeromycota; class Glomeromycetes; order Archaeosporales; family Geosiphonaceae; genus Geosiphon; species Geosiphon pyriformis. The sequence continues at coordinate 20,126 of JAAOMT010000254.1, read as the reverse complement.
AGTCACTTAAACATTCCATTTCACTTAAAGAATGGAATCACCCTTTTGCGAAGCTGTAACCGAGGCCTGGCGATACATACCCGCTCGTTGTCATAGAAATCGAGCTTTACGTACTTGTCCTAAACAATATGCTTCAAGTCCTTCTCGTCTCTCTAGGGATACCCCGACTCCTGGAAAATCAATTAATAACAGTTGTTTCACTGATGAGGTTCAACATTGGTTCCCACGCGGCGGGTGCGACTTGCGAGGTTGGATTGTACCCAAAAGGCTCTTTGATACCAGAAGCCTGATAGCGACAGGACCAGCCTTACCTTTTTCGCTTGCCCATCACTCCTCACAAACCTATAATTCGAAAAAGTGTAAGGTCCCAAAAACTGGTAAACATCTATTTATATAAGTTTTTCCTCACTTTTCAAATTAGACTTGCTATATTGGAAAGACCTAAAATTTAAATTTTATGTTTGGTCTGGCAAGTTACAAATCATGAAAATAGATCTCTTGATGCTAGCCAAATGTTTCCCAAAAGAGAATTCAGCAAAGTTCAGCGAATAAATAAAGACTTTAATGATACAAACAGCAATTCAAAAGTGAGCGAAAAATTGGGATCAGTTAATCAGAATGGGAATTTTGCTGGGTCAGAAGAGAAGCTATTGAAGAAATCGAAAAATGTCACTTTTCGAAAGCGTCATTGATTTGGGAACAAAAGTAATTGAATCAAATTGCTTCGTAATTCTTGCATTATTTTAATTGTTCTCATCTTAGATTTACATTTTTATTTTATTTGGATTTCATAAACAGATTTAATTAATATGACATTAATTTCGTGATAATCCTGGTTATAATGTAAACAAACCACTCCGTTGAATAACGGATGATATGGGGGGGGGGGATTGTTTCAAGGAGTCATAAAAAAGTAAATAAAATAACAAATGGCAGTTTTAATTTGGCGTCTTCTGAAACGATCTATTAATAGTTACACAGCAAAAATTTGTTGATACTGAGTTAAAATTAGAGTTTATACCATAACTGTTGGATTCATTATTCAAGATTAATTTTCCTTTTACTCTTAAAAAGTGATTATTATTTATGCGAGATTTAAAATTAGTAAAGGTATTAATAGAAGAAAAGTGAGTGATATAAAAATAATTGACTATTGTAAGCTATTTAATAACAACAAATTCAAAGGTATTTAACTAATTAATTTTGAGATAATTCAATAATTATAATGTATAATAAAAATGTAATCTGATTTTTTGTAAAATATTATTGATTAATTTATTAAAATTTGATCTATTTTTAAAATTAAGAAATTAAATATTTTAAAAAAAGATAAATTTAACAATAAGTATTTTTAAAAATAAATATTAACTTTTAATATATAAAATTTAAGTTTTAAGTTTTAATATATATATATTATTATGACTAAAACTCATATTTTTTATTAATATTACATGTATTAGCTACTTAATATTATATAATTAATTATTTAATTTTTAAATAAAGTTGTTAATTTAATTATTAATTTAATTATTAATCAGATTATTAATTTAGTTATTAACTAATTAATAATTTTTTTAATAATTATATAAACAAAAATTTTTTTTAGAAAAAACAATTAATAACAAAATTCAAATATAAGATCAAAATAATAAATAAAATAATTATTTATTGAATTTTATTGTACTTTATTACTTATTTTTATTTTTATTTTTTATTTTTTATTTTTAATATTGTAAAAAACTGTTTATTTATTTTTGTAATTTATTAAATTAAGTTATAATTAAAAAATACAATAATATTTGTTATTAATTATAAAAAATATTGAAATAAAACATAAATTATAAATTTTTTATACATTAAAAATTATATAAATTTATATTAAAAATATATTAAATTAAGTATTAAAAATAGTTTTTTATATTAATTTTATTATTTAAACAAACTTTTTTATTTAAATTTTTATAGTTTTTTTATTAAATTTAATTTTATGAATTTGTAAATTTTACAAAATAATTAAATTATTATTTATTAAAAATTTATTATTATTATTATTATTATTATTATATATTTTATTAAGATTAAAAATATAATTAATTAAATTTATAATTAAATTTGCCTTATTTTTATTTATTTAATTTTGATTATTATTAAAAATATGTAATTATTATTTTGTAAATTAAAAAGTTTTTAATATATTATAATTATTAAAATTAATACTTTTAAAAATTAAAAATTTTAATTATTAATATTATTACAAATATTAAAATTTAAATTACTTGTTTTTATTTATAAAATTTTTTTTTAATTTTAATAAAATATTTTATTCATTAAATAATTTTTAAAAAAAAATATTTTATTAAATTAATTTGTTATTTTCATTTTATATGCTTAAATTATTGATTAAATTACTATATTATTAATATTTATTAATAAAAATATAATTTTTAAAAACTTAAATTCAAAATTTAGTTTTAATTATAATTAATTATAATTAATTTTATAATATAATTTACAAAAAAATTAACACAATTACAAATTATATTTATAAAAAAAAATAAGTTAAATAATATAATAAATATTTTATAACTATATTTAAAACAAATTATAAATTTTATTTTTGATATTTTTTTATTAGTTTTAATACTTAAAACTTTTTCTTAAAATAAAAACAATTAAATAATACTCTTTTAAAATATTTTTTTTTTCAGTAATATAGAATTAAAATAGTTTTTTAACTGCTATTAAAACATTATTTTTGGGTTTAAATAGAAGTTTTTTTAAGTAATTAATTAAAATTAATCTTAATATAATTGTTATTATTAAAAACTTTTGATAATAAACCAATAATAAAGCTTTTTATTATTTAATATTAATAGTTTAGTTGTAATTATACATAAAATAACTGTTTTGGTTAAATTTATTTTTATAATTTTAATACAATATATTCTTAATTAGTTTAAATAACTGGTTATGTGTAGAAATTCATAAATTACATTTATTTTAAAGTATTTTATTTATTGTATCATAATAGATAGTAAAAAAATAATAAATAAAAAATAATATTTATTTATTTAATATTATTTTTAAAATTACAATTAAATAAAAATTTGAAACATTTTTTTTTAATATCAAAATATTATTCACAATATTTAATATATTTTTTTTTACATAAACAACATGAATTTGTCAGATGCATAAAATAAAAATGGTTTTAATAATTGTAATTAACTGTATTTGATGCAAAGAATGTGGTTACTTGGCCACAAAAACATTTTATATGTCATAATAGATTAAAGATATTATAATTAATGTGGATAACTTGAAATACATTAGCAGTTAAATAGCACTCTATTTTTATAATTAACAAGATAAACCAGTAAAGACGTTCTCAAATAATAGTTCACCTCAAAAATTTACCTTATCCAAAAATCAAATCAATCGAGAGCCATTTTGTTTCTTGTTTCTTTTCTCCTTACTGTTATCGAAAGAAAAAATATAACATGATTAGATATTAATTTTAGCATAAAGCTAATAATAATAATGTGATCTAAAAACAAACACGAAAAATTTTCATTAATCGTTTTTCGTTGTTCAGAGATGCGATTTTGTTTCATGAGTGAGGTGTCTAATCTCACTATTCAAACTCATTAAATCATTTTTTTTTTATTTCTCAACATCATTACAACAGGTCAAAGGGGGAGGTAGTGAAAAGAATAGAGGGAAATCAATAAGAAAAGATGACGCCCTAACCTCTAAAACTTGGAAAATAGTAATCTACCCATCCATAGATGTGGATACCTCTGCCGCTGAAATAAAATTTTTGTAAAAAGATTAGTTTTCTTCATATATCAAGATCTATGAATAAAAAGCCTTGAACAAGAGAAGGTTCAAGAGAATTTTTATTGATTAAATTATCAAGTATATTTTTCAAAAAAAAACTTTCCCCACATAACCCTCAATAAAAGACTCGGCAAGCGTAATAAAAAGAATGAAGGAAGCAATCTGTCTTCACTAAACACTGGACAGTTGCACACATGGTTTCATCTTCAAGCATGACTGGCAACGAGTAAACTGAACCGGTAAGATAGCAAACTCTTTTTTGTGAAAATTTTTTTAAAAAACTTACTTGATAAATATCCTAGAGAAGCTCGTCAGAAAGATTTACAAAATCAAATAGAAATCTTGAAATGGGTCATCAAACTTTTTCCCAGTGTCATGATTTTTAATTGGTTAAAGATGAGCCATGGAAAAATGAAAACCCGAATCTATACATCATCATCGTTTTTATAACTTTCTAAACGGAAAAGAATACATCCAACGAAAAAATTTCCTGGATTACATTTATTTTAAATGGAAAAAAAGAAGCTAATTAAAAAATTAAATAGGCAAAAAATATATCAGTAAAGAGAATGTTTTATGGCTCATAATGTTTTAATCAGTAAAAATAAAAACTTATAAAATTTTGTGTTTAATAATCAATTTTTAATATATAAAATATGATTTAATTAATTTAATACAAAGTTTAATAATTCAAAATATATATGACTAACTTTTTATAGAATGTTACAATGACTGAAAAATTTTTCCTTTTAAATTGATTAGTTTATGCAATTTCACTTTCATAATCCCAAATATTAAATTGGTTTCTTTTTAACTGAACATTTTCAAAATTTTCTAATATAAGTTGTTTAATTAAAAGAATTACAATTAAAAGATTTTTCTATTGTAAAATTGAATCTGGAAATATGTTTTCAAATAAAATGACTACTTGATCGGTAAGGAATAGTTCATTTAAAAATTTCTACATTTCTACATTTAACAATGTTAGAAGCCAGAAAAATTATATTTTTCTTAATATATGGATAATTAAAATATTTTGCAAGTTCCAATTGAAGCATTATTATTCAAAATTTTCTAGGGTCAGACTGTTTCTTTATTTACTTATAATAAAAAAGTGAAAAAGTTAGATATTAATATTTTAAGAAAGTCTTACTTTTAAAATATATAAAATTATGTGCAGTGATGCTCGATACATTCTTTGAATCTAGCTTTTTAGGTAACCAATTTTGTGCAAAACTATTTCAATTGAAAAAATATCAAAATTACCTTTCCAAAATTTAACAAGTCAAACTAGAAATAAAATGAATAGTGAAAATTTATAGGAAATTATTTGATATAAGTTTCATAATTGAGGTCACTACAATCATACAACGCATATATCCAAAACTCATTTCTATAATGACAAGTAGTCATTCCTTTTTTGGGAAAAAAAAGAACATAATGATCATGGTAGGTAATTCTAAATAATCACATATTTTAGACTTTTGAATTGTTGCAAAAGTTAAAAATCTTTGAAAAATTCTTCAGTATAGATTTTCAGATGAAGTTATCAGTTCGTCTCTTTTTGAAATATTCAGTTGAATAAACTTATTTAGATAATTAGCTTTTTTTTTAAAGAAATTAACTTTGACCCATTTTATTATAATTATTAAAATACAAAAAATTGATTACTTTCATTTCATGAGAAGCTATAAATTTGGATAGTGAATCATTTCCAACTTCTCGATCATATCGACATAAGCATCTGTACCTAACGGATTATATTATTATTAATTTTTGGAAAAAACCATTCAATTTGCCGTTCCTAGTTGGGAACTCAAGAAAATGAATTCTTTGACATTTTTCTTTTTAGACCTACTTTTTTAATAATGTCTCTTTGAATTTATAGGATATTTTTACCTATAAAATCTTTCAATTTGAAATTATTTTAAACTAGAAATAATCATTATTGATGTATTGTTCACAAAAGCCCAAAGAGTTTTGAAGCTAAAAAATAATTTTATGTGTGCCATCTTGAAATACTTGAACTTTGAATAAGTTTCTGACAATCTACAAACAAATCGGATCTAGGTCCATTTCAAGTATCGATCTTCCTAATAACCATCTGAAATTTTATTCTCGAATTGGAAGTTTGAATTAAAACAAATTCTAGAACTAATTAATTAGACTCTAATCTTGAGCGTTATTTCACTCAGGCTATGGGGGAGGATAAGGGGGGGGGGGTGGGCAGTCCGCTGAGACAGGTTAAGGAGTAACCAGGGCCAGTTAAAAACTACAAATATCACATAATTTCGTATTTATTGGCAAAATTAATCATGTATCATCCCAATAAAACATTTACCTGAAGGATCAGGAAATGAATAAGGAGAAATGAAAATATTGGTGATCATGAGTTCATTAAAGGCCTTGAGCAAATGTTTAAGGAGTAATTGAATTAAAATTTCAAAAAAAAAAAAAAGTTTCGATTAACGAAAAGTTTTTAATTATAATATGTATTTTTCTTCAATTCTATATTGGTATCAAAGAAAATGGACTGCGTATTTACTCTTTTTAAATATTTTAACAAATTCTTTTTTAATGCTATTTTCCCTTGGAGAAAATATCTTAATCAATTCATCGCCTACAGAAGCATCTATTAATTTCGGTCAATTAAATTATGTTATAAATGAACTCGAAAAAAAGTCAGTTGATAACAGTATTAAAGGGTACAGAAGGTCATATGGTCAGTTTCAAAGTAAAGAATTCAATTCTTTATGGTCTCGAAGTGAAAGTAATAGTGTTCAGAGAATTCCGGTTACGAATCCTGGCACCTTGGAGTTTTTTAGTAAAATGGCCGAAAAAGCTCAAGAAGCTTCATGTCTCTTCAAATTAGTTGATAGTTATTCAAAAGAAATCTATGGTAATTCAAAGTTTTAATAATTGTGAGTTTTGAAAATTTTATTTTTTAATCCTAATGTTCTATTTGACTTTATCATAATAATAACGTTAAAGTTCGAGCTGATAAAGAATTGTATTGGCCAACAACTTTAAGCCACTCCAAAATTCCAGGCTATATCGTATATTTCAATGGAATCAACAGATTTAATTATGATTTTTGGAATCGTCAACGTAAAAATCGAATCATGGGATATCCAGGGCTAGAAGGAAAATCAGTTGATTCAGAATTTTATCGACAATTCAGACTGGCAAAACAAAAAATATTTGAAAAATTAAATTCTTTAACAGAGAATCCTCAAAATTCAACTTTTGGCTTCTTTTTCACGGGTTATAGGCTTGGTGGTGGTTATTATTATTACATATCTATTCTCTGAATTATACATATTTGAAAGATCTTTAAAAAAAATTTTCCTTTTCAGTTTGGGCAATTTTAACGGCTGTGGAATACATTAAAGAAAAGAATTTAACAGCGATAGAATCCAAGGCACTTTTTACCATTACAACATTCGGACAACCACGCCTTGGTAATGGCGAGCTAGCTCGTCATATACAAACCTTTATTACTGTTAATCGTATAACTTATTTCGATGATTACGTTCCTTCTTTTCCTAAATCTTATAATCATCACGGAATAGAATATTGGATCCAAGAAACTCTGGATTGTGTTTGTAACGAATACCCCGTTTATGAGTGTCCTAATGAATGGATTCCAAAATTGAAATCTAATCAGGGTTATAAAGATAATCCGGTAAGCTAAGTAACATGGTGGTTACAAATTTTAAGAATCTATATATATTTATTAAATCACAAATTTCTTTTTAATTCACATATGTAGCGATGTAATGCACAATTTTACAATAGACCACCAAAAAAAGAAGCATACTTTGGTCCTTATTTCGGATATATAATGGGAACTTGTCCTATTGACATTGATATTGATTTGAATGAAGTCTGAGGAAATAGTTTACCATTAATATTAAATAGTATAAATACATATGATGAGAAAATTTCAAAGAAAAAGTAAATAGTTCGCAAATCTATTTTCAAACTAATTTTTTTGTTTTTACAAAAACCCTGTTAAACTTTTCAAATCTTTGTAAGGTGGAACAGCAGTAAAGTAAAAGCAAAAGCCAATCATGAAACGGTAAAAATGAAATAACGGGATAAAGTATTGATAGGGTTATCATAGGGACTTTCTATTATACATAAAAATGTCAATATAAAAAACTCAAAATTTTACTACCTCCATATGGATTTTTACTTCAAATTACTTCAAATTATCTTCGTTACAACATCAATATTTTTGTTCTATTCACTTGATAAAATTTGTTTAGAATATAAACTACTTGGAGAAGAAATATCATGGAAAACGGCTATGATAACTCCTAATATTCAAGATTCGAATTATTCAACACCAAAAACATTTTTTGATCCTTACATAAGAAAAAAGGTACCTTGAATCTATACTAATTTTATGAGATTCACATAAAAGAAAAAAAATATTAATAAAATCTTTCACCAACTCCTACCAAATTAACCTCGAAAAAGTTAATACCAAGATCAAAAGAGGAAAAACAAAAGATCCCACTACCAAATAACCATGAAACTGTTTTAAAAATACAAGATATGGCATCATCAGCAAAAATTGCATCATGTCTGGTCCAGGGGATATCCCCACATGCTCGTGGTAAAGTCATTAAAATCACCGAAAACTTCTATGGTAGCGATGATTTCTTGCTATAATTAAATTTCTGTATATTAAGAATTTACATAACTAATATCGAACAGCACAAATCATATACATTTTACGATTAAAACAGCTACGTATTTTAATTCGAGCTAGAAATCTAGAAGTTAAATCCAGATATTTACCTCGGAGGTTGATACCGTACCCCTGCCCTTATCCTGGTACAATGGTTGATGAAGAATTTTATAATGAATTTTTGAAAGGATGGCCAATATTGAAAAGATTGTATGCTGACAGAACACGCTATGCTGATAATGGGGTAATGACGCCGCGATTTCTAGGGCATGGGTTAGCTGGAGGTATTATTAATTTTTTGTCCATAGTATTGAGAATAAATTTGGAAAAAAAAAACCCATTTTTAAAAAATGTGCAACTTTTGCTTACCTCAAAATTTATGATCTATAAAAAAGTATTTGCTATATTCGCAGCTTTAGCATTTAAGCGTGATAAATATTGGTCACCAAAGCTGCCCAATCTGCTCGACCTTCGTTCAGGAGTGGAAGTGTACACATTCGGTCAACCACGAATGGGAAACATCGAATTCGCAAACTATGCATATCAAAAACTGGAAGGAAATATCTTTCGTGTTACAAATATGAACGATTGGGTTCCAAGATTTCCCACATATACTCCGGAAATACCCTTCCTTCATCATCCGAAGGAGTATTGGATTGGCCTAGCAGATGATAATTGTGATTGTGTTGGAGAAATAAAAGGGAGAGAGAAAAATATTAAAATGAAAAAGGTTAAAGCTAATAAGGTTGAGGCTAATAAAGTACTATACAAGTGTCCAGTGGGAAAAAGAGTTGTTGATGGATTGTTAGAGGAGTCAATGGTGAGTTTTTTGATTTTTAGGTTACTTTCAAATTTTTATAACAAAAAAGAAATTTCGGAACTAATCACTCTCATTCTTCTTATAAAGTTTTGTAACGCAGGTACCACAGATAATGATATTTTAAACCCATTAGTTGCTCATTTTGGGCCATATTTTGGTCATATAATGTCTGATTGTCCTGCGATGGTTTAAAAAAAATTTCGCGAATTAAATGTCTCCACATCTTTGGTTAAAGAAAGTTATTTTTTGAGCCAATCATTTGAAATATATTTTGGTACTTGCAAACATTTATCTCATTTGTCAATAGAAAAAATTTGAATCGTTTTATTTAGATTGCAATGTATCAAACACGTAATAGTTTTTGCAAATTCCTATTAAAGGAAAATAAAGTTTACGATGAAAAGATCAGCTATCAATAGCTGATCTTCGATGTTAACAGAAAACTCAAAGTTAAAATACTCAGGTAAGTTACTTTGTATTTTCACATTGAAAAATGCAAGTCTGAACATTCCGTTGGTAGATTATTGGAGCCGTGATCCAAAAAACATGGGGCGTAAACGATTAGGATCTTTATTGGATCGAACAACAGCAACATTTAATAACACCTATCAGTAAACACAACTCATATAAGTCTTTGGCTCATGAGCTGAGTTACTTGATGCAAAAGTATCAAGATACCCATCATGCCTATAAGAAGGCCTGTGTATTTCAGGATGAATTACAGGAAAGTATCTAGTGATATTAGTGACTTGATGCAGTTTACAGGTGGTGCCAGCGTACTCTATGGTCAATCCAGCAGCTGTGGGTTGAGAAGGATTTTGCCGTGGATAAAACCGATGGGTAGTGCCGTGGGCACGTGGCCATAAAAACGCTGGGCAAGGCCGTAATGTCTAAACAACTTGTGGCTTTTTGTGAACTTCCTTCACACCTAAGTGTATTTATTAAACCTCTTAGATCATTATTGAATGCTTTTTTTTTTAATGTAGACTATCAAAAACAACGAACTCAACAAAGCGATTTGGTCTTCCAAATATCGAATTGCATCAAAAAAAGTGGAAAAGGCAAGTGATTAATTTTAGAACTTTTAGTAAACGAGTTACATTACAAGTCAAAGAATTTTATTCAACGTTTGTTTCTTGTCATTAATACTATAGGACGATTATGAAGATGAGAATAAAAAAGTAGAGAATGAGGTGTTTATCAAAGCATCATTTGATCAATACATAAAACTGCTTTCTGTAAAACCAAAAAGCGATATAATGTTACCGGATTACCGGTGTGAAGTTATAGAGGATTATTATAAGGTAATAACATGGTTTATTTTTGTTATTTAAAATGATTACTAATTAGTAATTCTTAACTGAAGGTGGACCAAAGAAAACCATTTCTGATTGGATTCTCATTGATTTTAGTTAAAAGATATTTGAAGAAGTAACAACAAAACTTAAAAAGTATTTATATAGAGTAATGTTACATTTATAAGTATTAATTAAGGTTTTATTGATTCGTCACCTGTTGTAATTAATGTTTCATTTTTTATTTTATATTGTAGGATCGAATCATTTCTTAAATCTATTCCAGATATTTCAAACAGTAGTGAACATCATTATTGGGACATCGTTTTTTTTCTAATGCTTTACAGGAATTTACAAATTTAGATTGACGAGCGTAAGTATTAGACTTAGCTAAGATTTTATTTTATTTTTTTTAATTATATCTTATTGAAATTTATTTTTTTATTTTTTTCAGTCTAAAAGTTCCTGTACTTGGCATCTATATACAGAAAAAATTATGGACTTGATCCTACAATACACAAAGTAGTTGAAGGAAAATCTGCTGATCTGTTGGCTTGGTCTTGGGAAACGGGTGAAGAAATTTTTGTTGGAGAACAGGCAGGATCTCCTACTAAGCCTGTTTTAACAAAGCTTTCAATGGATTTTTTCAAATTGTGTCGAAAATTAAGGGATTGTGTGAATGTTCGGATATTAAAAGCAATGGAAACTGGAAGCGTTGATTACAATAATCGGGCTGTAATCGGAATACTTGGGTATTTGTTTGAAATCAAGATGTTAATTATGTGGAAGGATGGTTTATATGTATATGAAGAGTTTGGAAGTCTTACCATAGCCTCCCACCCGAACAATATTCATAAAATGAAGTCAGGAATATTAAAATTACAGGAATTTATTGTAACTTTATTTATTTTTTACTTTTTTTTTGATTGATTTTTCAGTTATCCATTCTAAATTAATTTTTTTTTATATGGTTATTAAAGCAGAGTTGGAAAAGACTGGAAGTAAAAAATGATAATAATAGAATTCAGATTTTAAAAAGAAAATTTAGTGATATTTATTCAGATAAAGTCAACACCCGTTAAAAGTTCCAAAAAATTAAGTAGATCGAGACGCAGTAAATAAATACTGGTGTATAGGTAATGCCGAATAAATGACAAGTATTAAAATTATTAAAACGCAAATTCATGTAATGAGAGTTTCTATTTCATTAAACATGATACATTTTTCTTCATAATTATCTTAAAGGGTTTCTGATATATCTAGATTTTGCTAAAACTCGATATTTAGCTTCCATCCCTTTAATAACTATTTATATGACAAAACAGTCTTACAATGTTTACATAAATCATAAAACGAGTTTTTAGCATTACAAGGTATCACAGTTGGAAATATTCACAAAAAAAAAATTTTGGCCAAAAATTTTGATTTTTAACGTTTTGACGAAAATCCTCATAATTTGCTTGGTGATCATCTTTGCAAAAAAGATATCACGATACAAATCTTAAATTCCTGAATATTAATACATAGCTGGTAGGTCTTGAAAAATATCAGGTTGTAGTATAGAATTACATTTACCCATTAAAACATTGAAATAAGGTCCATTGTGAGGATTATCGTTTTCACTTTGATATGAAATATCCACAATTTCTCCGGCATTGCATTTCTAGATTTTTTAAGTAAAAAAAAATAAAAAAAATAATCAACACACAGAAGTTTATAGCTAATCTTTAGACATTATATTACATACCGGATGATCCTGAACCTTCAAATGCCCAGTTTCAGGCTGGTAAACCCGACACATCCAAAGATCATAATCAAACTCTAGATAATTGTCATTAATCTTGAAAATCGACGGGGGACAATTACAATCTCTACTTGCAATCCAAAATTCGGTTTCAGGATGTCGAAGTCCACGATCATATACCGGGAATCGAGTTAGAATGTCATTTGTGTGTGTGAATCGAAAAACTTTGAGATTATCGCTCACGTATTTTGAGAAATGTTCATTTCCAATACGCGGTTGGCCAAATGTGTATACTACTATATTTGTGCGTGCAAATACTGTTTCCTGAAATTCGTCTTTTACTAGTAGGGCCGCTAGAACTGCGTATGCTGTAGATAATTTATTTGGAGAAAAGTTTATTTTCAATATTAAAAATCTTGGAATTAAAACAATCATTAAACCTACCACCACCAATTCCATGTCCTACAAATCTAACCCGTTCCAAAGTCTCGGGATCTTTTTGTAATAAAAGTTTTATTTTCTCCGTAAGGGCTGGTTTCATTGCTTGCACATGGTCAAGCATTACTTTATCAACTTTTGATGGAAGTTTTGGGTATTCAACAAGTGATGAGTCCCATTCATACCAATTCTGAACTGAAAATTTTTTTCCTTTGAAATATACTATAACTGCTTTTGGCTTCGACGATATAATTGCATCAGCTGAATAGAAAAATAAATTAAAATTGTTAAAAACTTAAGTTATATACAACTTTTTCCGATTAAGTATAATTGAAAATATCTAACCAATAACATTCGAAACAGATTTCCCAATGTCATTATTCGGCATACAATAACCATAATTCGCATACCGAGCATACCTTGCTAAAGCTAAAAATAAGGGCCGATCTTGTCGAAGTACCTTTAGAGGCCACAATTGATTTTCAATATCCTCATTATCCAAATTTTTATTTGCCAAATTGAATTCACCAGTATTCACTGATTTCTTTGAATCAAAAAGATCGGAATTGTCATATATATTTTTTAAACTTTTATGATTTTTTTTTGATAAAAGTTCTTGAGATCTTTGAGTGATTATTTTTGAATAAAGTCTCAAATTTCTCGTCAAATTTCGTAACGAATGAATCTGAATTTGATTTTCAAATTTATTGAATCCATTAAACCATAGCTGCCAAGTCCATATCACAATAATAAATAACCCAAAATTTCTGAATGGCATACTGAGACGTTTATCGCATTGAAGAAATTGAAAGTTTTGATTGATTGAAAAGGTTTCTCACAGATGTTGCTGGGTGTTTCCTTTTAAATAGATATGTTTTGATGAGATCAATATTAGATGATAATATTTTGATCTTTGATTGTTTCGTTTGATTATTGGGTATAAATTAATTAAAATTTTTTGAAAGGTATATCATCGAGAGTACCTTCCAAAAGACTCCATGTATTACGTGTATATAGGTATTTGGAGAATAGTCTTCGGGTAAATCGCCAATAAACTCAGAGATGAGATAAATTATTTTAAATGCTTTCCATAATAAAATATTGATGTCCCGGATCCATGTTCATTTTTCCACAACGGATCAGCAAAAATCTTGAAATTAACAGGTTTATGGGGGGGGGGGGTATAAGAACTAAAAAAATAAAAATACTTTTGAAAATAAAATATATGAATAAGATCCCTTTTTTTGGAAATTGGAAAAATGTGATACGTTTTAAATATTAAGAGATTTAAAATTTAAGCTAAAGCTTTGAAAAGCTTTCTGATTAAAAAAGGAAATTGAATCGGAAAATTATTTTAAATTCTCTGATAAAAAAATTCGGGTCTTTGATTTTTAATATTATACTTATCTCAAAATCACGGAACAAACTTAAACTTGGTTCACTGTCAATATTCAGAGAAAAATTTTAACTGATTTTCTGGTTAGTTCTTTCGGCTTAGCAGTTAAAGTTAATATAACAAAGGATTTGGTAATTTTTGTATTATTAATGGTTGAACAAATTTTATAAAAATAAATTATTTGAATAGTATTAAAATTTCGAATTCAATTTGTAAAAAAATATTAATTTGTCTTTTCCCACTAATTAAAACATTTGACATATTTTTTAATAAATATTTTTTATTTATTTTATTCATTAATCGAAAAAAGTCTTAAAAAAAAAATCTGACTTGAAAAATTTCCAAATTCAAAAAATATTTAAATAAAAAATCTCAAATAACACTTAATATTCATAAACTCTAAAAATCAATTAATTTTTTAAATTATTAAACTTCAAAACTATTTACATTTTATAATAAAAAGCTTGTATCATGATTGTTTGTTTCATAAATGTGATTATAATTATTTGCAAGTTCAATTAACAATATTGACTAATAGTAATTTTATATAAATAATTTGAGTTTAAAATTTTCAATAGATATGATTTAAATTTACTAGTTTAAGTTGTTTTCATTGCCCTGTTTTTTTTTGTTTTTTGTTTTTTTTTTCAATTTCCAGGCTCCTATAACAGACTGGTGTTTTCTTTTTTTGTACAAATTGAATATAATTTTTATTCTCACCCTGAGGCCATTGAATAGTAGGTCTTGAATTGTTCTAATAATAGAAACTTTGATAATTTTGCGAATTTGATTAAGATGAAGAGAGTGGGTTAATTGTGATATATTTTGTTCAATATTAAATGCTCGATAGGACACTCTTTAAACGAAATGACTGGAACTAAAAAGTTGTAAAGCTTTGATTTTGATTGACACACCTTTTTAACGGGCTTTTCCTTATCTTTTGGAACTTGGATTCTGGACTTGCGCTAAATCTAATCGCGCATAATGACTTATTTCAGCCTTGTAGATTGCGTAGTTCAAAAACAACCATTTGCTGTTATTGCTCTTCCAAGTAATTAGAGATTTGATTATTTGGGAATTAAATTTCTATTATTTAATGAATACATGTATTATTTTAAGGTTCCTAATTGCTGGTCATTTTGAAAAATATGGTTCCTCTGTCAATAGATGAATGAAAGATTTCTCTAATGAAGATTTTGTCACTTAGAGGAAATCTAAATTTTGGTAATCGGTTCGAGGTGGTTCTGGGTCTTTGGGCTATCAAAAAAAAGAAATTTTCATAATGAATAAAGTAAGTAAAATATAAAAAATACTCATGAAAAAACAAACCCTATCTGCCCGGAGAGCCTCCATCTTGTCTTGATGCGCTTGTGCTATATAACTTTTCCAATCTATTGTTGACAGTATAGATAATAGTTCACTTATCCTTCCTTGAGCGGAATTTGTTCTTGGTGGTGGGAAGGTAGTTAGTGCTGGTGGCCGAATTTGCTCTGGAGTAGGTGTATCCGACAAATCGATCAGAAGATTTGGGTCCTAATTGAATAGATATAAATAAATTCTTAGTTAAATATTGTAAACTTTTAACCTTTAGATGAAATTTACCTGAGGCGTTGAAACAGGGATCGGAGGCTGATTGATCATACCGCAGCTAAAATTGGTTACGATTTGTCGAGTCTGGGGACCGTTACTTGATTCAGGAATGATTTGAACATAGATGGTTTGATTAGGGTTAGGTACGGATGTTTGAGGTTGTTTAATTTGAGTAGAATGAAATATAGCTTGTGGAACATCGATGAATTGAGTGGGATCTGGTATTGGATTTTGAACTTGATAATCTTGGCTAAAGTAAGATATGTTTGATTGAAATTGCCCAACTTCAGTGTAAAAGACTTTAGCCTGATCGCCTGAGGGCTGTGAGGTCTAAGTATTCGAAAAATTTAAAATTTAAAAATTTTCAGAGCCAACCTTGATTGGCAAAAAAATTGATCAAATTTGATAGGTACTATTTGTGAAGAGGTCCTTGTCCTTATTCCTATTCCTGTCCCCGAATTATTCGTTTTGATTAAATTTTCCCAACCGTCGACCATCTCCTCGTCATATTGATCAATCCTCTTATCCCAAGAATTATTAAAATGATCCTTTCAATTAAAATAATCCAATCAAATAAAAAATAAATATGACAAATCATCAACTCTGGGGAAAGTTTTCAATCGAGATCACAAACATTTTTATTGTTGAATTGATCTGCATTCACAGGTGCCGTCTCTTCCAACACAAATGACTCTTCTTCCATGGGCCATGTATCATTTAGTGGCATTGAACCCGATAGATTGGTAGAACTTTCCGATGCCCAAACTTGTTCTCGTTTTTTAATTTCTTGCTCTGCTAGTGTATTCGATCCTTCCAGAAAATGCTTGGTCATCTCATTGTTATATTGAGGACCAGAAATTGTAGTAGAGTTTTTGAAGCTCGATGTAAATCGAGTAACTGATTCTTGAAGAGATAGTTGTGAAATCGTAGTAACTGATTCTTGAAGAGGTAGTTGTGAAATCTTAGCAGAAGGATCAAAAGGGGGAAGAGCTGGTGAAAGCTTTCCCAATGCGACAGCATTGCTAAAGCGATACCCAGCGACTTTGGATTCGGTCTTTCCGGTGACTTCAGCGACGGTGAACCGTTTCACAGAGGGAGGATGCGGTCGAGGCTGCGACTGCATACTCGGTTGTGGTTGAAAGTCCTGGATATAAAAAGACTTTCAATTTATTGTATTTATATTTCATTTACTGATAAAAGACTTACGGATTGATATCCAAGAGCTTTGGCGTTCCATGAGCGAAAACCTTTGTCAGGCTTCGGTCGTTGATTCAACATTTTTTCTAAATTCAAAAGCTAGGCAACTTGGGGTATTGGTATCGTATATACGAATGGCAAAAAGTATAAAGTTTAATGAAAACACGTATAATCAAGTAGCTTGTTCACAATAAATTTTATCGTCCAGAGGGAACTTAAAAATCAAGGGAGAAGTAACTGATGGTGATTAGAATTAAATACATGTTAGCTGAGTAAAAATGATGTAGATCTTTAATTAAAGAATTCTAGCAGCTGACGCGAGAATTTTCAATATTGGTAAACAGACACGTTCAATTTTTTAATCAGTTAACTATTTAGAAAGGGCGCGGTTGGTTTTATCACTATAACTGTCGGAGTAATTTGTAAGTACCAAATCTGGAATAGTATCACCCACGTTCATACTTTAGACACAGAATAAAATTTTTTTTAACCTTGCTATCAGCCATATTACCTCACATTTTTGATTTCCCTTTGGAACCTCTAAATGATCTTGGAGACGTCAGAAATCTAATGGATCAAGGTAATTTTTTTTGCATTATTTATTTCTTGTATAAAAAAAAGTTTCTGGCAATAAACTTGGTGCTATGAGACAGCAAAGAAATTTTTTTTTTTTTTTTTTTTTACATAAGAACATTATATCCAATAAGCAATTGAGCAGCCAAAGAAATAAGGATGTCTTGGGCACTCACACAAACCAGTGATAATCTCCAAAGTCATGAAAGTTTATGATCATTGATAAGGTTAAATTTTTTACCACAGGAAAAAATATACCTTTGAGCCTATTCATTCTTTACAAGTGAAATTTTTTGAAAGAAACCTTGATTGAGAGAATCTAGGGAACGTGGTTAAGTCTCATAGCCTTTGATGAGATGAAAATCATAAAATACTCCAAAAAACGATTATAGCGGATTGTTTTTTTATTATTTTAATTGTCATATATTTCAACAGGAAACTGAGCTTAAAGCTATTATCAAATTAACCTTTGGTTGAAATTCAATTGGTTTTTATGAGCAAAAGATTACATCATTGCATTTAAATTGTACACCAATTGGAAATTTTGCAAGTAGAATTTACAAAATTTGGTTTTAAATATTTACATAGTGAATAAATTTAATAAATCTAAACACGGGGCTCGAAAAATAAAAATAAAACTTTAGATTTAAAAATATTTTTACTTGGAAATTATTTGTATAAATATATTGGTCCCATATTTTATTTTTTCATTTCTTTCATTTAAAAATAAAGTATCCTGAAGAAATTAATAGAATTCTTTTTACACAAAAATCATGAGAACAGCTTTTTTGATTATCAGGGCAATGAAATTGATGAGAGTAATTTTTTAATTAAATTTAAAGTTGAAAAAATTT
Organism: Geosiphon pyriformis; assembly: GCA_016748015.1. Lineage (NCBI taxonomy): Eukaryota > Fungi > Glomeromycota > Glomeromycetes > Archaeosporales > Geosiphonaceae > Geosiphon > Geosiphon pyriformis. Next base: position 1,680 of record JAAOMT010000254.1, on the reverse strand, counting down.
ATGGCTAATTATTTATTAGACAAACTCCAAATCGACCGAAAAATTATAAATACAATGATAAATGATCAAAAAATTCTAAAATAAATAAATGATCAATATCAATATAAAATTTCTTTTTCACTCAATGTTATACCCTTAATGTCATCGTTTCATGCTGAATTGGTGGGTCAGGGCTATGTGGTGTCTCTTCACCGTTTTCTATTTTTTTTCCTTTCTTTTTGTTTCGCTTCTTTCTCGGCTTTTTCCGTTTCTTCGTTTCCAAATTCCCTTCTTGCCCACTACCAGATAGCTCAGTGAAACCTTGGTTCCCTTCATTCTCTTCCATTCTTTTTGAAGGACTTTTACGCTCAGCCCATTCCTGCAGAGCAAAACAAATACCACCAAAAGCAACCACCTTTCTCAATCTAGGAAACTTTCCTTCAATCAAAGGTGTGACCATTTCCAACCACATATTATCTACATTCTCGAATCTTAAAACCTCGAGTTTTCTACAGGCTGCAAGGCCTTTTAACGGTGAGCAGCCGATAAAATCTACATCTTCAAATGTGAGTGATCGAAGTGATCGGGATTGAGATGCCAACGCTGGAATAATGAGATCCATTTCAGCTGTATCTGCGTCAAATCCGGATAGTTTAAAAGAAAAGAGAGAAGCTTGATTGCGAATTAAAGTTGAAAGATTGCCGTTTTCGTCCCAACTACTTTGATTCAAGTAACTTCTCATTCGAACCATGTCAATGTTCATATATTGCTAGTAAAAAATGATTTGTAAAAAGTTTAGAGGGATTTTCGGTTTAATAAACTGAAAATTTTTTAGGAATTTCAAATCGACTTACTATTTGGCGACAATTTCTTGCCATCCAGCAAAATAATCTTCCCTTATTAAATCCAGCAGCTATATCAAATTTTATGATGTTCGAAGTCAAAAGCGAGAATTCCGGCTGAGCGATCAACATGAACTCATCTTCGTGCTCAATATCGAATACTTCATACGAATGAGTATCGATCAAAAGGCTCTCCAATCGTACACCTCGTTGAACAAATAATTTCAGCAAAGCACGAACAACAATTGTAGTTAAAAGTTCAGAAGAACCTTGTTGACCATTTCGTGATTTAATAGCGGGGATATTTTCTTCTTGACTATTATCTTGCTGTGCTCCAAGCCTTTTATTTTTCGCAATCCATTCTCGAACCGAAATCAACATTGAATAGTAATTAAGGTGTTTTAATAAGGAGGGGTAATCAAAAATTCTCTTTGTCTTTTGATTTTCTACGGTGGTATACTCTTGGCTTTCTTCTATTTTATTATTATTATTATTATTATTATTATTATTGTTATTATTATTATTATTATTATTATTATTATTATTATTATTATTATTATTATTATTATTATTATTATTATCATCATCATCATCTTGACAATACGACTTCTTTCCGTAACTTTTCTGATCATCATGTGAAAAAAGCAAGTACAATTGAACCAATTTGGCCCCTTCACAAAAATGAAACGGTCTCATCCAAAATATTGTGATCGCATTTGCGCACCATTGTCGATTGACTAGTAAACAAGAATGTAAATCATTGAGCGGATTGGAGGTATTAACATAATGAAATTCTTGTTGGATTGAGGAGTTTTCTTCGCCAGCAGAGGATATGAGAAAATTGAATATTTTTGTGAGG
>JAAOMT010000086.1:4092-76982 GCA_016748015.1 Geosiphon pyriformis | reverse complement strand
TGCCAATTACTCTCCACAGCCTGGCAAAATTTTTGGTGTTGTTCGATACCTAGCGCCTGAAATTTGTAACTTATCGCCTCATACCAAGCATACCAAATACAGCGACATTTATAGTTGTGCCATCATTTCCTGGGAAATTATTGCAGGAGAAAGACCGTGGAATCATATTGTAGATCCTATGTCCATTCAATTATATAAAATTCAGGGAAAACGCCTCCCAATCCAAAAGCATACACCTCAATGTATTCAGGAAATGATTGAAAAAAATTGGGATGATAAACCGCATTGCCGTGATAGTGCAGAAGAACTTCAAAAAAGAATTATTGCTGCTCGCGACAACTGTAACTTAAATGAATTTATCGTTAGAAAAAGACTTAATTACAAAACCATACAAGGTGCTAAGCATGATAAGAGTCAAAAAATTGCAAGCCTTTCAATTTCTCAAAATGGTAAGCCTTTCATTTATTATTATTTAATCTTTAGGAGTTTTTTAACAATAAAGGCCTTTTTTTCAGAGTTGGATTTGGCTTTTAGTTAAGTTAGCAATGATAAATTAATGCATGGTATGTACGCAATTGATGAATTCAAAATTCTGTTTAAATCGACGAAAATCAATAAGCATTTTAATGATATTTAATTTGGAATAGGAATTGGTTCTTTATTTATATTTAAAATATAGTATAGACTATCATAATTAGTTCATTTTTACCTTTATTTATGAAGGTTATTGTTATAAAGCGTTTCCTTATCAATGTTATTTAGGTGTAAACACATTTTGAAAGCCTAAATTAGACAATTTTTGCTAACCATCTCCAATTCTATTTAACTTTCATGGATTGTATGTAACACATAATAATGTATGTGATGCATTAAGAAAATGGTCACGCACTAAGTAAGTTTTTTATAAATGAATAAGTTTAAAATGCAATAAGTTTAAACACATTTGAATGAAATATTAGCTTAACTTCTAAGGTATTGGTATCCTTTTAAAAATTACAACAAAGTTCAAATAGTGATTTTGTACGATCACTTGTCAAAATAGTTTTAAATTAATTTATGTACTACCAACCCAAAAATGAATAAATGAATATTCAAAAGCGCTATAGTTAATAAATAGCCAATTATATTCGGTAAAATATTTGGTATTACGAAAAACTCTTATAAAATAGATATATGTATTTAGGTTCTTAAACTCTGCTCTTTCTTATTGTAACCCTAAAAATTCTGATACTTTCCCGATTTACTTAATTTTTTATACACCAAATAAAAACTTTGGTCAAACTAATATTTTGCCGGCTCTCCATTTGACTCTAATAATGCCTTAATCTTCCTTGGCATTGAGGCAATAACTTCCTCGAGAACAGAGGTATCGAATTTCTCCCATTCCTACTTGAAGTCTTTTCGAAGTCTGTGGTCGAACTTGAAATTGAGTTAATGTTTTTGGGATATTGTCATTCAATAGCTTCCAAATGTTCACATTTGGATTCAGGTTTGGCCAATTCGCCGATCAGTTAATAGTCATAATTTTATTTTCCGTCCACTTTTTGAAGAATATTTTACCCCAAAAGTTTTTCATAAAGTCTATATTAAAAAATTTAAATATGAAACTATTAATTTCACAGATAAACACAGATCTGACTTTTAATTAAACGTGATGAATGAAAGATTGTTTGTCTTATTTCTATACAAAGAATGTTCAACAGCAAGGTGGTAACCATATCTGCATGCATATTCGTGAAATAAGTAGAATAAATGCCATATTCGTCACTATATATAAATCATTTAACGGTTCTAAGAGATAGAAAAAAAGTCTGCTTTACATTGTACAAAATCGATCTTGACAAAGATTTAATAAATTTATTTCTTTATCCTCAATCTCCAACATGATATCTAAATTTTTTTAAATGGTACAATGGACTTTTGTGAGCCATTGTATTTCTTTCTTTCTATCTATCTATCTATCTATCTATCTATCTATCTATCTATCTATCTATCTATTTATCTATCTATCTATCAAAAATAATGAAACTAAAACTGATTTTGATGCAAAGTATTTCTGCAGAGTCACAAGATTTTCGTGTGTAAGCAGATAATAAAACTATATGTGTTAAATTGGAAGTATATTTAATAAATGAGGTAGAAATTATTTTACTTTTCTTAATAATAATTTGGTAAAAGATGCATACCATAATGATACCATTAAGAAAATTTATAGAAACATGTGATAAATTTAAAACAGGTAAATGTTAATATTTTAAAGTTTTTAAAGATTAATTATTTCTTTTTTTATAACTTACTATAAGAAAAAATATGCTGTACATTTTTTATTAGAAAATTTTGAAAAATCAAAATACACAAGGTTATTATTATTATTATTATTATTATTATTATTATTATTATTATTGTTGTTGTTGTTGTAATTATTAATTGTCCATACTGGTTGCGCTTTTACATTTGGATCTAAAAAGAACTTCAAATACAACCGAAAGTAATTTGTAATATTTATAGTAATATCTATAAGTTTTTTAAATCAATTAAATATAATAAAAACTCTTGATAATAAATAATTTGAAAATATTGAAATAATAATTAAATAAATAAATAACAATAATAACAATAATAATAAAAACTGTCTCATTTTTGTAAAAAATAATAATTTAATTTTTGATTATATATTGGAGCTTATGAAGTATAAAAATAGTGTTTTAAATTCAAAATTTATATATATTAAAAATTATTATTATTGTGCAATTTTATTTTTTTTAAATAAAAATTAAATTATATTATTAAAAAAGTTTTCACTTTTAAAAATGACAAGTATAATATTGAAATTTTATTATTATTATTATTATTATTATTATTATTTATTACTTATTAGAATTAACTTATGAAATTATTATTAAAATAGCTTATTTCTTAATTATCGATAGTCATAAAAATAAACTATATTAAAACCAAAAATATTTTAAATAAAATTAAGCAAAAAAATTATAAATCATTTGAATATTCAATTTTTTTTTATCTCTTTAAACATTTTTGAGCTGTTTCTTATGATTTTTATTGCTACTTTCATCTCTTATTATTATTATTATTCTTCTTCTTCTTCTTCTTCTTCTTCTTCTTCTTCTTCTTCTTCTTCTTCTTCTTCTTCTTCTTCTTCTTCTTCTTCTTCTTCTTCTTCTTCTTTTCTTCTTCTTCTTCTTCTTCTTCTTCTTCTTCTTCTTCTTCTTCTTCTTCTTCTTCTTCTTCTTCTTCTTCTTCTTCTTCTTCTTCTTCTTCTTCTTCTTCTTCTTCTTCTTCTTCTTCTTCTTCTTCTTCTTCTTCTTCTTCTTCTTCTTCTTCTTCTTCTTCTTCTTCTTCTTCTTAATATCTTTCATATTCTATTGAAACATGATGCTTTATAGAATATTTATTAATTAATCCATCAATTAGGGTTGCTTTATAAATTATACCGAGACCCCCTTTAGCAATTTCGTTGAATTCGATAAACGTTCCCATGGAATCCAAGAGTAGTGATTTAAACTACAATTATAATAAATATTTCATTATTAAGTGGAATATAGATTGGATTCTGAATTATTTCATCAATTACTTTATTGTCGCTTAAAAAGTCACGGTAAAGTTTTTCAAAAATTAATTTTAATTAATTTCTTTGTCATTATTAAAGTAAAGAAAGTTTAATCAAATAAAACAAACTAAATTCAAGAAATAAATATTAGACATCAAAACTTTTTATTTAATTAGATTTTTAAATTCATAGGTATAAATACTTTAATAATTCAATTTATTAAAATCTTTTTATTTTTTATATATGAATCCGGCTTTCTTATACAAAAATAATAAAAAATTACAAATTATATTTAATTAATTTTAGTTTTATTAATTCTTTTCCTAATTTTTTTAAATTTATTTTTATCGTTTTTCAGTTTAATACAGACTCTATATATCTATATATATAACTTTTAAATTAAATAATAAAATTTATTAGTTGATAAAATTTATTAAGTTGATAATTTTTTTATTTATTAACGTAGAGTACTACCTATAGTACCCGGGAATGGGTGAAAAAAGCTTGGAATGAAATTGAAATTCTATTAATTTAAAGTTAAATAAAATGCATGAATTAGAGGAAAAATTACTTCTCAATTTTTCGCATATACAATCTAATAGTATTAATAATACTATTGAAATTACATTTTCAACAAGAAAGCAAAATAAATGATTCATCTTTTAATAATTATGAAAATAATCATAATATAAAAGATGATTGATTGTATTATTGATGAAAGTGATGAAAATGAAACAAAATATATTAATAATTGGGAAGACTAACTATCTTAATAAAAATAATGAATATATCGAAATCTTAATTTTTAATTTGTTTATCAAATTAAGGAGCGTCAAACAACCGACAAATTTCACGATCATACGAGCTTCCTCCATTGATTGGTTGAACCCTTGTAAATCAGGAATTGAGTTTGGTTCCAAATTTGATATTGAATCAAGTAGGATTGTTTTTTTTTGAATTCAATTGATTTAGAAAACGAATTACAAAGGTTAAAATCCGGAAATGGAATTCAAAGTCGGATTTTGTGCAAAAAAATTTTGAACAATAAACTTTTTTAAAAGTGTTGAAAATGCTTAATCTTGGCCATTTTGATACTTGTTAGAATGTATGGGTGCACTCTTTGGCGAGAAAAATATTCATTTTCTGAAAAAGATACTAAATTTGGTTGCTTTTTTTTGGGTTATATGTGTAGTCTGAAAAATGTTTTTAGTCACAATTTTGTACAATTCAGCTCTGTCATTAGAGGAATTTGTAATGGTTAAATTTTGATAAATTTCTTGATCTAATATTTTACTTGTGAAAATTGGAAAATAAATATTGAGGGGTTGAATAAAAATTTGTGTTTAAAGAATATTTTTAATTTGAAGAAAAAGTAACTAGATGTTTTTAGCTTTTTCTTCTTCTTCTTCTTCTTCTTCTTCAGAAAAGTTGAGGCTTTTTTTGATTGTTAAAAAGCTTCCCTTTTATAGCGAAAAAATTATATATAAGCTATTAAAATTATTATTAGAGCTAGGTTTGACTGATTTCGATGCAATATCTATTTAAAGTTAAATCGTATTGCCTTTCACAAAGATTCTCTTGCAACTTAAATTGTAGCTCTTGTGCCATACAACAATGTATCATCGGTTAATAAAGGGAATTTGTGAAATGTCAAAGTATTAATTTAAGGGAACACTGGTAATTTTAGTCCTTTTTCAAAAATGATGATGCCATTAAATAGGTCAGTAAATGGAATTTGTGAAAGCTCAAGATACCAATTTAATTGGGTAATTTTTGTAATCTTTCAAAAAGGATTATACCGTTAAAACTTTGAATAATCAAAACTTGTTATTATTATTATACTTCTTTATATCACTCACTCAATTATTGAATATCCTCGGCAGGAAACAACTTTGATTTAAAATATATATGTTTCAATATAACTTCTTGTTTAGGTTAGAGACCAGCATGTATTATCAGGTTTTAATCTAGTTTATTTCGATATCGACTGGACGAATATGAAAAAAAACTGGATTTTCCTTTGTGTACATGATGTGGTGGGACGTGATGAAGATAAGTCTTTAAAATTAAAAATTCGTTAGAGTTGGAAGGAAAACTAAAATACAAACTATATCAAAGCTTTACTTTTAAACTGACTCAATTATTCTAAATTAAGAGAAATTGAGTTTAGGTTTTTTGAATAAAAGTGCCCTTTTGAACTGTGCCTTAGTTCTTGCATTAAATTAATGGTTACAAACAAACAGTGATCATTAGGATGTTGTTGATGATGTGATGATGATGATGATGATGCACAGTATGGTAAAAGCAAAAAAAACGAGTTTCATTTTAGAAGTAAAGCTCTCGATTAGTTATTAACTTTATAAAATTTTATAAAACTTAATCAATTGAATAATTTTTGTAAAAATGATTTTCAAGAATTCATTTTTGACTGGCTTCATCAAAAATAAATAATCTTAATAAAAATTAAGTAAACCAATTTGAAGTAATTTTCAACTGAGGCAATCAGACATAATTCTTGAATGAAGTGATTAAAAGTAAAAATATGTTAAAATTTTATTCTATTTTGTAGTAGAAATATTTTTCAATACCTCAAAGCTAATTTTTTGCTGTTCCTATTTATTTGATAACACCATCCAAAGCCATATTATGCACACGTATTTTCTGCTTTTGGTGCTTTTGAATAGAGTTCTATTACTATAACAATGACTTAAAAAGAATTATCTAAAAGAATCTTTTGCATTCACTGATTTTTCAAATTCTAAAAATGCTTTTATCAGCTTGGCAAAAATTTAATTCATGTTCTAAAGAAAAGCTAAACAAAACATGGTCTATTAAATACTTTGAACTTTTATTCAAATAATTTTTAAGTGTTTTCTGTTTGTGTTTTTTAACAATTCAGCAACTTTTGATGAATGAGAATTCTAAAAAATTCTTCTTAAATCAAGTCAAAAAGCTAAGTTTGGTTTTCAATTAATGGAGTTGTAAACATGATTTTCAAGAAATTATTAAGTTCCATAAGAAAAAAAAGAAGGATATTGCTTTTAAATATTAGTTCAATTTATAATTTTGTCAAAAATTATGTTTCTAAAAGGGCTAGGCCATAGAATATTTAAATATAAAAAATTTTAATTTACTTTATAAAGATTGAATTTTCATATTAACATTAATTAAAATTGTTTAGAATAAAATTAATTGAATATACTTTTAATACAAACTAGTACAATATAATGTAATTATTATTGTTTTATTTATTTTTTAGATTTAAATAATTAATGATTGCTGCTATAACTCGTTTTCAGCATACTTTAATAAACTTTTCTTTTTTTTGAAAGAAACATGTAATTTACTTATAAAATAGTTAAGAAAGTAAAATTAATATTTGTACCAGAAAAATACTTTTGATACAATAATATTTTAATAATTGTTTTATCTATATGAGAACTGATTTTTAATGAACAGCACTTTTAGATAAGCTAATAAATTCATTTTTTTATTTATATAAAAAAAGTTTCTTCTGAGTTTTGTTAACAAAAAACAGAATCTATGAATATTAAATTAAGTAAATCAATTAAAAGAATTATTAAGTTTTTTCTCACAATTCTAGCAGTACTTAAAACAAACAAAAGTTTTTAAATAAAATTTATGTAGAATGTATTCAAATTTCTATTCATGTTATATCAATTCTTTTTATGGTGGATACAAATCGATACATCTTTTCAAAATTTTAAAGGACCTTACTTTCCTAGATAGAAACTTTTTGATTAAGTTCAAGTATTCTAAAATATAAATAAATCTAAATATTTTGCATGTTTTACATGCTTTCTCTATTATAAATTACTTTTATTTCAGTAGAATAATTCTTATAAATAATATAATCTACTTAATCAATTCCAAAGAAATGTTATTTAAGCTTTATAATTTTTATTATGGCAAGAAGCAATATGTTTTTTGTGTTTAAAGACTACTTAAATATTATGTGTATAAAAGTAGTTCACATATTGTGCAAACTCCTAATTTCTTATGATTTCAATTTGGGATTGAAGACCTAATAGAAGATAATTAATTCCAGGACTTTTAAGATGACATAGATTATTGTGTGGATTCGAGAAAAATTTCATTGAATTTCAAAAGTTAAATAAAAAAAATATTGTTGAATACAAACTGGCCCCAGATCTATATTTAATTGTTACAATATCTCGAATATTAATTAGTTTGATAACATGTTAAATATAAAAGAATCTATAAGATTTTTCAACATATTTCAATAAAACTGCAAAATTTCTTAAAGTATTTAAGATTTCTGTGATTGTTTTTGGATCTCGAAGAGTATGAATAAAATTAAAATATGAATGTAAAAATTAGATTTTGTGAAAAGTAATGTAATATTTAATACTAAAAACTTCTTTAAAAATATGTCTTGTATGCCAAATTAGCTTTTTTTTTAGAAGATTCATTATAGATATTTTAACATATAAATATTAGAAATCACATAGATTTTTTATTATTAATTACTATTTTGGTTTTTGACTTAAATAGAATTCAAGTTTTTTCTATAGACAAAGTTCTAAATTGTATTTATTTATTTAGCATCAAATGGGATTGAATGTTTTTATAAACAAAATTTTTATTTTTATGGCAATCTCTTATTACCATCTGAATAGATAACTACATTCTCTAGAAGAATAGTGGAATATTTATTATATGCAAAAGCAAAAGTAATAAAATATTTTTGGAATCAATACTGGTGTTTTCATTATCATTTTTCAAGTATCTTAGAAGAAATAGAAAAACAAAGATTCAATGCAATTGCCATAGTAACTTTTGTGGTACAAAGTATGTGTACTGGCAATATATTATTATTTTAATGATTTTAAATATTCTTTTCAAGCTCAAAATTACTTTTTTTTAATCTTGTAGTCTATACAGCATTTGCTGTTCATGAATTTTATCAATTTAAATGAACACCGCATATTTCTTTATAGCTATTTACTTATGGCCATCCAAGAATTAAAGAATTGACATTTTTCTCGAGCTTTGGATGAAGCCACACTTATACATGCTTGAGTTATTTACAAAAATGATATTGTGGTGAATCTTCCAAATAATGGTCTACACCAAAAACAAGGATTATTTGCACTTCCATGGTAGAATATTAGATTAAGCCGATAATTGTAACTATAATAAGAATAAAGATCTTTTTGACAAGACAATCGTTTATCAATTTCATGAAAGAATAAAGTAAATTGAATGTGTAAGAAACATATCTTAATGTGAGCAGTTTTAAAATTACAGTTCCTAATATTTTTAGAAAAATCAAAAAATAAAGAAATAGTTTGTTATAATTTGTGTTTTAATTAATGCTCTTAAAATTTAAACAACAAATTTAAGATTTAAAAATTTTACAGCTTTATTTTAATTAATAAATACCAAATTTCAAAAATTGTAAAATAATAAGACAAAAAACTTTTAATGTAAAAATTGTTGAAGAAAATACAAAAATCAAATTCTTGTAATTTATGATAATATTGATAATTTTCGTTGCTTTAATTAATATTATTTTTGTAAAATTTAAATATTAATTCAAAAATATAATTTTTTTTATGAATTATTGATTACTTGAATGATTGATATTTATAAAATTTTAGTAGTAATTTAAATTTTGAAATTTAATAAAAATATCAACACTTAAAAGAAATTTAATTTTTTTTGCTAGAGTTTTATTTTTTGTTGCCATTATCAATGAAGATTAAATTACTCATTTCTAATTTTCACTTTAATCTAAAATTACGTTTATTACATAGCTGTTAACTATAATCAAGCAAAAATATCCATTTCAAGGCTATATCTTATATAAGTTTTATTTTTAGTGCTTCTTACCTAATTATGAAAATTCAAAAATTCTACAATTTTCACCTACAATAAAATATATCATAAAGCTAAAAGAGCTTTTGTTTAAATAATTATATGTAAATAATGCTTTATCTTGTTTAAAATTTCTCTGTAATTTCTTTCAAGAAAAGACATTCTGAAATAATATCTACTGAGAATATAGTGACTATAAAATTCTTGAAATAATATTTAATAAAAATTTATGTTAGATTTAATGAAAAATAATAAACTTAATTTGATTATATTAATCTAACTAATTTTATCTTTTTATGATTTGAAAAACTTCATACTCCTCGGAAAAAAATTTCTTTTGATTTTTCGATCCAGGCATTAGAGCATGCTCTATTCTGTTCTCATTCTACAATAGCACCCATGACCACTTCTAAAGTCATTACCAGTCAATTCAATATTGCCATCTCCAAAATAGGGTCCTCAACCTGGCCTACCATATGGCCCATTTTCTGTAACAAATTTGCTAAGTATAGCATTTTCAGCTTTGTCATCTCCAAAAGAAAAAATAAAACTTCTTTTTCCATCTATCCGCTGTTCCAGAAAGTGCCAAGATTGTAAGTTAAAGCCCCCAATTATCTGACCACTTTCTTTCACTTTGATTACACTAATTGTTGCTCTTTTATAATCACATAATCGATGAAAATTGGCTGGAGCAAATCTGTCTCGACTGTTTCGAAGTAACAATTGAAAATGATTTTCTAGTTGATCTTCAAAAGGAGTATTTTTGTCTTTTCCTTGAATTCAATGATCAAGCTGTTTTATATTATGTGGTTAAAGAAGCACTGAATCAAGATTTGATCATAATGGCTAAGTGTCTACAGATTTTTGATGACTACCTGGTACGAGATAATGATGTAAAAGATCTTCATATAAAGTTCCAGGTAAAATTCTCGCAAATGGTTTTACTTTGTGATAGAAGTCAACTGAAAATATGTGAAAGAACCAGATTAAAAGTAAAAGTCTTTCAATTGATTCCTTAAAGGTGTTAAAGTTGTCATCTGCCCAGTCAAGAACTTTTTTTACCTGAGTATTTTTATCTAATTTAGCAACTCCTCATTCTACAATCTTTTCCCATAGTTCAGATTCTTCCATATTTAGGTCATTTCAGCTTAAAATTGAGAAAAGTGTATTTTCACTAAGAGATGTGAAATCTTGCGAGTTGAAAACTATAGCTGGATTGTTAACAGCTATTTCAGTGCAGAAATTTTTTAACTTTTTGAAAGAATTATGCATAAATGAAGTTTTCTGCAAAGTAGCAAAATTTTCTTCAAGATTTTTTGCATGGTGTTCAATCAAATAGTCTTCAAGGGGTTCAATAAAGTTTTCTAGAATAAGCTCATCAGTAGTAGCAAGCAATTCTAAAATGGTAAGTACTCCATGTTTATCAAGAGAAATCTTGCCATTATAAATATATCTGTGCAGGAAAATAAAACATATAAATTTATGTTGGCAAAAATACATTAAAGCAAATGAAAATCTTTACCTGAGAATTATTTCAAAAATTTTGGGTGAAATATTAGGTTTAGCGAAGATAATGGCATTATTTTCTCTTTTAAGCTCATTACTAGAGAGTACTACAGCAAAATATGGAGATCTTGCTGCTAAAATTGGTGAATGAGCATGAAAAATTCTAATATTAGGCGCTTCTCCAATAACAATTCTAACATCAAAAAAATTCTGGCTATCCAGTAAATTTCCAAAATCATCGGATAAAGCCTGAAAGAATTGCTGAGGTGCCATTGATAAAAGGTATAAAAACTTTAAAATATTGATATTTCAATCTGCAGTATTTAAGAAAAGGCATTTTCACAGAGTTTTATATGACAGGTGATCAGATATTATTTTAAATAAAAATTCTAACCATTTAAATTAAAAACACCCATTTTTGAAATTCAGTGTTTGCAAATGAATTTGAGCATTAAAATAAATTAATTTTTTTAAAATATTAGTATTTGATCATATAGAAATATTTAAAATCAAAATTGTTGAAATTTTTAAAACTTTAAATATAATTGGTTAGTTAAAATAAGTTAATTTGCCTTATGGATTTATAGTATGGTTTTGAATAATTCATAAGTAATGCTAAAATTAATATCAATAAGCCCGATTTTATAAACAAAATAAATTAAGTATAAAAAATCAAAAAATTTTTTTGTTAAAACCAATTGCATAAAAACAGGTTTGAAACCTTAATAAAAAACAATTAAATTCAAAAGATAAAATTCATTTTATATCTATTCTTTGTTTTCTGGATTTATTTTATGAATTTACTCTAGCCAAACTAAATAAATGATTAAATCTTTTATAATTTTAAGACATATTATGGAAATTTGATTTCTTTAAAAGAGAAATTTTTTAAGAAATTTGCATAAATTTTTTTATTATATATTATTTATCTTCCTTTTTTTGATATTTTTAAAATTGATTTAGTTATATAATAATATAAATATTATTAACCAATTTAAACAAAGGTGTAAATTTTTTATAATTAATATCTTGTTTTACTAATCTGCTGTATTTTGAAAATCTTCAAGTTAAAAATTTGACTCTTTTATTGCATTAAGAATTCTTTAACTATAAAATTCAAAAACTTTATTATAATATTAAGATATATAAGGCATTTGCAACAGTTAAAAATGGTTTTGGTTTAGCATTTTTTGCACAGTCTTTTATGAATAATAACACATATTATTTTAATTAATGTTTCTTAATATATTGATAACAATATAATCTAATTTTTTGCTAAAATTTGTACAATTAAATTTAAATATAATATTGGCAAAAATCTTAAAAAGTGATATTGTTTTTGTTATTCATTAAATTTTAATTTAATAAATTACTGCTTTATGATGAAATATTAATTAAGAATTCTTTTAGTTTATTCAACTTTTATAATAAAAAAATTTTTTAAACAAATGTCTTTTTTGTCTATCTCTGATTAAGATTTTGGTAATTTTTTTATGATGTTTTATTAAATAATATTATTTGAAAAGTTTATAAAGCAGACAAAAATATGAACTTAATAGTTTTTTAAGTTAGTTTACTGAAATTTTTTCAGATCTAAAATAAATGTAATTTTTTAAACTTTTTTTTCATTTTTGGTAAACCAGTTTTTGTAAAACTTATTTTATTATAGATAAGAGATATAATAACTCTTTAATTAATTCAATATTATTTTAAATAACTAATATTGTTATAATCAGATATAATACATTAATAAATAGCAAGAAAAAACAGTATTGTATGAAAATAAAATAAGCAAAAAATAATTCAATTTTAATAAGCAAATTGAATTAAAAAATTCAATGTATGATATTAGTTTTATAAATATTTCGGTCACTATTCTTTTCAAAAGATAACAAAAAAATCTGAAAATAGAAAAATAATTTATATTATTAATAAAAGATAATACATTAGTTTAATTTTATGTCATATATTGGTGCTCTTAAAATTCAATATTAGGTATTATTTGTATTTTTTAATAAACATCTATTAAATATATTTTACAAAAACTAATAATTATCCAAATCAAAAAAAATAAATAAAGAAATAAAAAAGTTGATATTTTTGTATTAATATTTGCTTTAAGAATTTTTGTCTGTTTAAAAAATGTTTTTTTTACATATTCTTGAAAATAAAAATTTAGACATATAGTCAAACCTAAGATAATTCATATTAAGATAATTCGTAATCTGTAATAAACCATAGCATTTTGAATCTACTAATTTGGTAATTAAAGAATTCCTATATTTATAATCATACTTGTGATATCTAATAATTCATAACTTTTTATTATCAATATGAGTTATTTTAAGTGTTAGATTTAGTTTAAATTCTGCTAATTCTAGTAAAATTACAGTAAAGCAAACCAATATTTTCATGACTAAAAATATTATATGATAATATAACATCATTTATTTAATAGAATAATTATTAATTGTGTAAGTAATCAAGTTAAAGTTTCAAATTGTCTCAAGTTTTAAATTATCATTAATTGTGTAAGTAATCAAGTTAGAGTTTTAAATTGTCCTAAGTTTTAAATTATTATTGATCTTGTGAATAATTAAGTTAAAATTTTAAATTGTCTCAAGTTCTAAATTATCATTAATTATATAAGTAATTAAGTTAGAATTTCAAATTGTCTCTAGTTTTAAATTATTATTAATTATATAAGTAATTAAGTCGAAGTTTCAAATTGTCTTAAATTTTAAATTATTACTAATTTTATGAATAATCAAGTCAAAGTTTTAAATTGTTTCAAGTTCTAAATTATTATTAATTATATAAGTAATCAAAGTTTTGAATTGTTCCAAGTTTTAAATTATTACTAATCTTGTGAATAATTAAATTAGAGTTTCAAATTGTTCCAAATTCCAAATTATCATTGATTGTATAAGTAATTAAGTCAGAGTTTCAAATTGTTCCAAGTTCTAAATTATTATCAATTGTATAAATAATTAAAACAGAGTTTCGAATTGTTCCAAGTTTTAAATTATTATTAATTATGTGAGTAATCAAGTCAAATTTTTGGATCAGCTCTATTTGATTAGAGTTTTAATTGTATTTTTTCTTTGCCTTTTGATTTTATTATGTTTAATAGCAAAAAACATGCTATTTTTTTAGCTTGTATTCTGCAAAGTTATAAAAATATTACACTTTATAATAAGTTTATAATGCTTAATTGGTATTATGCAAATAATAAAAACCAATTAAAAACTACAAAGCACTTTAAAAAAAATAGTTTTCTATACATGAAACAGCTTTTAGTTTTGGCTTGGATTAAAAATAAACCAAATTTTTGTGCATAAGCAAATACAATATATGATTTGATTAGCAAATATATATGTATAATATGTAATCTTGACTTTGATAAAGCACTTGTTGTTTAAGAGACAAAATTATATAAAATAATACTTACTAGAAATATATTTTGAGCTGCTGACATAAAGTTCTATAATCAATTAAATATTTTAGAAAATAAGCACCAAAAACTATCTAATAGTTGGCTTAAAAGTTTTAAAGACCATGTTGAATTGTATTTACTTTGCTTTCATAATAATATATTATTAGTTAATGTTGAGCATATTGAAGATAAGTAAATGCATATAATAATACTTTTTGCTAATTGAAAATTATGTGATATTTTTAACATAGATAAAACTGCAATATTTTATATTATATTACCAAATTGAAATCTTACTACAATACTATGTCATGGTATCAAACAATCAAAAATGTAACTAACATTCAATTTATTTTTAAACCTATAACAATACAATCAGATAAACAATTTTCTATTTAAAATGCTTTGACTTAAGAGACAAAAATTTACAAAAAAAAATAACAAAATAAGTTATTTTCAAATTTTATTTATTTCTAAAACTTACATTTGGTGAAATTACATTATAAATTTTAATATACTTTAATTTTTTTTTGAGCAAATCTTATTAATTGTTTTATTAAACCAAATAATTTTTTATTTGATAAAGTTATGCCAAATACATCAAATTTTATATTAGATTCTAAAATATAGCTTTTTTAAGTAGATTTATGTAATATATTTATCAAGTAAAAGATGCCTAAAACAGATAAAATTTTAAAGTTTTAATAATATTAAACTTAATATCAAGATAATTACTGAGTTTTAGCATTTTTTTATAATAATTTATTAATAAAAGCCATAAAATAAAATCTAAATAATTATAGTTTTATTGATTTACTGAAATTCAAAATAAATTTTATGCAAGTAAAACTAAAAAAATTATATTAAACTTGTTATTAAACCTATTACTAAAATTAAAAAAGCAATTAGGGTAAACAAAGACTGTTACAATCATTGAACTAGATTATATATTCAAGAAATTTATTAATTAGCTATTAAAACCAATAAACTATAATCTAACTTTAGGTTTTCATTTAAAAATAGCAATAAAACATTAATAAAAATAGTTATTTTTTTATATTCTATGTGATCATTTAAGTTTTAAACAATTTCTATTTGTTTAAACTATTTAAATAAAGAAATAAAATAAAAGTCTATTTTCAGAACTTTCTAATGTTTTAAATTTAGCTTTTTTGAAAATTTAAAATCCTTATTTATTAGCAAAACTTTATTCATATAAAACATTCAAAATTTAATAATTTATTTGTGTTGCTTGAAAATTATGTCTTTAAAATTATTAATTGAAAACTCAATTTCATTTCTCAACTGGCTTAAAAGAACATTCATAGTTATTAATAAAAGTTTGCCTATTTTTTTAGCTAGTAAATATTCAAAAGTTGTCAACATAGTTAAAAATTATCTTGTAAGTAATCAGAAAATTCCTAAAAACTTATTCAATTACTTGAATAATAAAAATCTAAAATGTTTAATAGATAATATCTTGCTTAGTTTTTGTTTAGAACATGAAATTAAAACTACTCCTAATTTAACAAAAGCAGCAAATACAGAAAATTCTTTTGGACAATTTTTCTTAGGTTATTGTTATAATAATAAAATTAGTACTTCAAAAAATCAAGGAAAAGCATTTGAATTTTATTCAAAAACTGCAAAAATGGGACATTTAGATATACAATACAACCTTGTATTTTGTTATGATAATGGAAAAAAATGACAAAAAACGAGAAAAAAGCATTTGAACTTTATTTAAAAGTTGCAGAAACAGAATATTTAGATGTAATATTTGAGCTTTATTTAAAAGTTGCAGAGACAGAACATATAGATACAGAATACAATCTTGTAATTTGTTATGCTAATGAAAAAAAAATGACAAAAAATGAGAAAATAGCATTTGAACTTTATTCAAAAGTTGCAAAGATGAGATATTTACTTGGACCAATTACTCTTAAAGCATATTATCGAAAATAATTGGAAGCAAAAAGATTTAGAAAAAGTAAGAAATCTGAATTCACAAATTAGTATTAGAACATATTATTAAAATGAATAAAAAATAGTGAAAAATTATGAAAAAACATTTTAATTTTATTTAAAAACAACAGAGACAAGAAATCAAAATATATAATATAATTTTGAATAGTATTATTAAAATGAATGGGAAATCATAAAAAGTTTTCAAAAAGCATTTAAACTCTATTTAAAAACAGCAAGAGCAAATAACTTATATTATCAAGTAATTTTACTAATTTGAATGTTTATAATCTTTTCTTAAAAGACTAAAACAATCTTGAATATATCATTTTACAATTTCAAAATTGAAGTTTTAAATACTTCAATAATTTTAATAGAGAATTTTTAGATTTTGAAGCTTTTTTTAATCAGCTTTTATATGAATTCAAGTGTTTTAAATATAGCAACTTGAGTATAATCATTAATAAATCTTCTATATGTTTATTTTGTAATATTAATAATAGTAATGATAATGTTTTTGAAACAGGTTTGCTGAAATGTTCAAAATATTATATTGTATTAAAAAATCTAGTTTGATATAATTCTTGTAAATCATTACGATTTTTAAATATTTGGAGAACATGAAATAGTAAAAATAATAATATTAATCAGTATATATTATATATATAGCATAATTTTGAAAACTGCAGAGGCTGTTTGAAATAGATTTTTCCTAATAATATTATACATTTAAATCAAGTAGGAATGGAAAGATTTGGTATTATAAAAAAAAATAGATAGAAAAATAGTAGAATTCTATTTTGGGACAAAAAAATTCAAAAGTATGAACAAACTGGAATTACAAAAATTGCTTTGAAATATCTTAAAATAGACAAAATATAAAATATATTAATTCAGATATGGTATTTTCTTTTAAAAAATCTATGTGATTTTTATTATTCCAATTTTTTTTTAAACTAAAGACTGTATTTATATAGCTTATTACACATTATTAAAGTACTACTTGTAAATACATTTTTGAATACTATGGAATAACCAGAAATCTTACAACTAATAAATTTATTATGATTTTATTATTTGTGAAACATGGAGACTTTAAAGCTTTTCTTAAGTCTAACAAAGATATTTTTAATTAGGACATGTTTTTTCGTATTTTTTTCAAATTGCTGGTGGGTTAAAGTTTATGTATAAATTAGAACTAATACATGAAGACTTACATTCTGGAAATATTTTTGTTTTGATAACAAATCTCTTAAAAATTGTTATTTCTGATTTTAAACTCTGTCATTTTGCAGATAATGTTTTACAATCTGAAACACTTATAATGTTTTCAAATATCTTGCACCTAAAATTTGCAAGAGTAGTTTTTATACTAAGTATAACAATATATACAGCTTTGCTATCATTTTATGTAAAATTATATCAGGAAAAAGATCTTTAAATAATACAGATTTTATTTATATACTACATAATGTAATTAAAAAAAAGTGTCTTACAATCCAGAAACATATATTTCAGTGTATTTAAGAAAAAATTGAAAAAAATTGGCAATGTAATTCACAATATTATAATACTGCAAAAAAACTTTAACAAAGAGTTATTGCTGTTCACAATATTTGTAACTTAAATAAATTTGTCTGTAAAAAAAAACTTTATTCTGAAGAGATAAAAAATTTTTAACATGATACAACAAGATATAAAAGTCAATTAATCTTAAACTTTATATTTTCAATAGGTAATAAAATTTTCATTTATTTATATTTAATGATCAAAAATTTTTTTGATTTAAGTATCTTTTTTTCAGATCTGAATTTTTTTATTGGTATTAATTATACAAATAAAAACACTTTTGACCAAATTAGTAAGCACTTTCAAATTTTAATAATAATATTAATTGTTTTTTATTAATATCTAACTATTAAATAGTTTGAAACAGATAAATAATTTAAACGAAAAATTGTTTGTTTATAAAAAATATTATATATAGTTTGATTAGTTAAGAGAATTTAAAACATATTTATTTAATTTATTTACTCTATTTTTAAATATAAAATAATTATTAATTTTGAATTATTTAAATATTCATAAAAAAAATTATTTATTTGAAATAAAAACTTATTTAATTTAGTATTTTTAAACTATTACTTTGGAATAACTAAAAAACTTTACCCATTAAAAAATATTTAAATTTATAAAAATTATTACAACTGGATAAAAACACTCATTTGAAAATTTTTAAAATTATCTCAAAAAAATCTGAAATTTACTATTTTTTGTAAATTTTATCTGATTTTATAATTTAATTAAAAACTTTCTCAATTCACCAAATACTTTTATATTTAATTTCTTTTAGTTGACTATCTTTAACATCAAAATTACTCAGCACATAATTCTTTTAATCAATTAATAACAACAAAAAAATAAAACAAAAGAAAAATAAAAAAAATAAAAGAAAATAAGAAAAAAAAAATTAGTATTTTATCAATAGCCATAATTAAGAGCTATTGATCCAGTATAGTTAAATATTGGATTCTGTTAACATAGAGTGTTCATAGTGTGGAATTCTTTAATATTTTTTTAATTAAGTAATAATAACATGGATTGAATGGCAATAAATAATTTTATTAATATTAATATGATATTATTTCAAGTTATAAAAAACTATCTTTTAAAATGTTCTGAAATATCTGTACTACTTTATTCTGCTTCTAATACTTTCGCTATATATACATAATTTATATTATACAAGATTTTTTTGATTTTTTTAAGAGAAATTTTGAAATTCTAGAATTCTGGGGTTCTACAATTCTTTAAAAGGAATCCTGGAATTTTTTTTTATTATGTTTATTTCTAATTGGCTATTTTATCTACTTATTATAATTCTTAATTTCTTGAGTAATATTATTCTTTCTTTTTAATATTAAGCTCCATCAAAATTTTCTAAATCTTCTAATTCTATACTGGTGTGTAAATAAAGTTCCAATTTAATGACAGTTTTTTTGAATATCTAAGATAAAACCTTGTTTTAATATTATGTACATGTATATCATATCTTTATTATTATTACTAAATTATTTAAATTTCTGTTTTTTGAAAAATCTGAGAACATAATATATTGTTTAAGATTGTAATCAAAGTTTAAATTGTTATTGCTGTTGTTGCTATTGTGAATGAAGTTAAAACTATTATTGTTGTTATTATTGAAGTCTAAATTAAAATTGAATTTTGATTCTAATTTTAAAATACATTCGTTAATTGGTTTTTTTACTTTAAGAATTAAATAGATTATATGCAATAGTAAATTGTAAACAACATTATAGTTATTGTAATATTTGAAGTAACATAGAATTAGGCAATGCTCACAGAGTCTAAATAATGCTTTTGTTTTTTTTTAGTAAATCTTGGTAGTGTTTATAGAATTGTTTTAGATTATTCAAAATATTAACAAAAATACTTGAATTTAAAATAAAAATAATTTATGCCAACTGCTAACTGTTTCTTTGGTAGTAATGTTTTGTGGTTTGTCCTCTTTTTTTTTTTTCTTTTGTCATTCTAAGAAAGTATTGATAGTAGCTTGTTGTAGTCATTCTTAGCTTACAAGACTACATAGGCTTTTTAGATAGATTTGTTTATTTTTTTTCAAATTTTATTAGTAATTGTGATTAGTTTGTTTTAAAATAACTGCAAATAACTGGTATCTAAGTATGTTAATTATTTTGATTAAGCTATAGCTTTTGAATATTTTAGTTGAGCATAATATTAGTCTTGAACAGCCAATTATTACCAATAAAAGCTTAATATTATGTGGCCCTATCACAAGAACTTTGATGAATATAATAATACTATTAACTTTAAAAAAAAAGTCATTAATTTTGCCAATAAGAGTCTTGATTACTCCATTAGCTGTAATAATTTTGGCACTAATAGTGTAATCAATTTAATAATCTACTTGGTCTATGAGTTGTTATGTAATAATGCTGCTTGCTGACCTGCTATTAAAAATTAGCTTGATAAATTGGCTATTAATTTTGGCATCTGTATATATGGCTATAATAAGTTTGGCATTGAGAGTGACTTTACTGAATAGAGATATTGTTGTTAACTTTTTTAATTCAAAAGAAATATGACTGCTAATAACTTGTTTTTAGTGATAGTTACTGGTAAAATATTGTTGATAAGTGGTGTTTTTGGGCTTTCCAAGTTGTTAGATAGATTGTTTTCTAAGATAACAAAGAGGCTTAAATAGTTCTAAGAATTTGGGTTTTAGATATACTTATTTTTCAAACTTTGCTGACATAATTCTAATAACTAATTTGATAAACTGGAAATCAGTTAATATATTACTATACTGATCTTTAGTTTTATTGTGTGTACATAATTTTCAGTCTTTGATTTCCAGTTGTTATTTGAGTTAAATTTTGTGGTGGTGTTTAAATTAGTTAGAACTAATAGATTATTTGTGATTGTGATTAATATATTATTAATGCTAGAATTTAATAAATAAAAGATACATATATAGATTATTGTATTATTGGTTAATATGGAGTTTAATGTTAATATTGTTCTTGATTCTGAGTTTGAAACCAGTAATTAGGGTTTTTATATTGATTTTCCAATTATTAGTTATTTAATCTGGTTCTACAGTCTATTTTTAGGTGCTTTTGTTTACCACAGTAGTAACAATTATGTGTTTTCTGTTGTCATAATTGATTTAATGATGATAATAATAAACATAACTGATTGTGGAAACAATTAGAATTTTTTTGATTTTATAATATTGTAGAGACTAATAAATTGCTAAATTATTAATTAAATATCTTTTTAATTTTTGGTTGATCTAATTACTAAATTGTTTTAGCTTAGAATTCAATTTAGATAATCTGTTCATGACTAAATTTATAACTTGGGCATAGTTAACTTTAAATTCTGCCAATTTAAAATCTTTGGTATGGGTAATTATATCTTAAAGAGTATTTGTATACTTGTTATAACAGATTACTGTGCAATTAATAAATAAATTGATTTAAAATTTGCAGTATTATAAAATAGTTAACATTAATTGTTTGAATTTGGTGCAAATTTTTATAGAAACATCTCAAGTAAGTAATAACTGCTTCTGTGTTTCTTTGTTTAATTGTGGTTATTTCTAATCAGCAATTAGTATTACTGGTGATAAATTAATTTAAATAATTGAAAATAAGTTTTTTGAAAGAATAGAAGCTAAGTTTAGATTGTTTGAGTTTGATAAAATTTGAACAATTGGAGTTTAAACTTTCAAATTATTTGGAATCAGGTTTTAATTCTTATTTTTCTGATTACTGTTTTTTTTTCCAAATTGGTATTTGTCTAATTACTAGTAAATTCGAAATTTGGTTAATATAGCAGTAATTGAAGTCTTGATAGAATTGTTAGTCATGATTTTAAATCCTTTAAAGAAATTGCTATAGGTTCTTAATAATTTGGCTTTTTTTTATTATTTTGAAACAGTACTCTGAATAATGATGTTTTTGTTATTAACAGCAATATGGATCTAAATAGTTGCTATTGGTGCTGGTTTTTTGTTGGATTAAACTTCACAGAAAGCACCAAATGTTACAGATAATTATTTGGAGTGTTAAAACAAATAATAAACCTGTAACTTAGTGCTTAATAACTGTTAATATTAGTAATTTCTGAATTTTCATAATCTAAAAATTTTGGTAAAGTTTTTTGTATAATGAACAGAGATTTAATTGTTGGTTTGCTTTAGCAAATTTTTTTTTAGCATATTTTCAATGTGAAATAAATTATCTTATTTGGGATCAAACTTTCTATTCTATTATGTTTCTGTTTTAATATAATATAAAAGTACTTTGTCTTCAATCCTGAATTTGGCTGGTTATCATGTTATTTTTTTTGTTTTTTTTGTATATTATTAGCTGTTTTTTGTTTCTTGTTTTTTAGAGTTTCTATTAAGTCATATGTTTTTTTTAGTAATGTTTCTTAAAAATTGCTTTTGTTATTGGTTTTACTGAATATGTATTAACTTCTATTTTCACTGGTAATACTGCAGTTCTACTATAAACTAGTTCAAATGGTATTGCTTGTGTAATATCTTGTTTTATTGTTTAATAAGCAAATAATACCAATAATATGAACAAATTTTATTTGTCTTGATTTTTTTAATTGATCTTGGCTATTACTTTACACAATATTTTGTTGAATTTTTTAACTAAGCCATTGGTTTGTAAATAATATAATAATAATAATGATTTTTTAAATCCAAATTTCTAATTTAATTCTGCTAATGTTTTGTTTATAAAGTGAATATCTTGGTCTGATAACAATTTTTTTAGACATTTGTGTCAATAAATCAAATTTTAATGTATGAATTTAGCAATAAATTTTGCATCTGCTTTTTAAATTGTTTTAATTTCTGGCTATTTTATAAGATAGTTAATAGCTACTATTATATATTAGTTGCTTTTGTTGATTATTGTTAATGATTTAACTAAATCAATTCCAATTTAATCAAATGATTAACTTATTTTGATTGGTCTTAATGGTCCACTAGATTTTTTTTCTTCTTTTTCTTGACAAGTATCACAACTTTAAAAATATTGGATGATATTTAAATACATAAATGTTTAATAATATCTTTTTCTGGTTCTTTTTATGATTGCTTCTTTATAAAAATATTCTGCTATTAGATTTAAGTACATATTGAACAATATTGTTTCTTTTTCTAATTTTTAATTACTTTGAATTGTTAATCTGAATCTTTTTTGTTTTTTTAATATAGTATATTTTAGTAAGTGATAAAATATTTTGATTGTTATTTTATGTGGTTTTGTTTTTTTTAAGTTAATGTTTCCTTAAACTATTAAGTATTAATATAATGTTGAAATTGTTGATATTTTTGTGTGTTTATTTTTTGTTATATTTTTGAGTTAAAATGTTTTAAATTTGTTTTATTTGTGATAAATCATTAGTATTTCTGTTTTTTTCTCTTTTTATGATATACTGTATAATTAAATAGTAAAAGTTCTATTTTCTATTTTGTATGATAATTTTTGCTTTTGAATTGATATCAATTCCTTATAATTAGTGTACACATCAAACTTCTAACTTAAGTATTTTTTTTATTTTATGACAGTCTAATAAATAGCTAAATATTTTAGTGTTAATGTTTTATAGTTCTTTTTAACTAAACTTAAACTTCAACTGGCATATATTACTGAATGCTTTTATCTATCTGATTTTTTTTGCAACAGCACTGCTCTTAATGCTTGGCCTAATACATTGGTAATAATGATAAATGGTTTGCTATAATCTGAATAAATTAATACTAGGGCTTAAATAAGCTTTCTTCTTAAGATAGCAAAAGCTTTTTGTTGAATTTCGGTCTATTTGTATTTAATGTTCTTAGCTTGAAGTTAGTAAAGTAGTTGAGCCAATTTGGAGAAATTTTGAATAAAACAGTAATAATATCCAGCAAATTCCAAAAATGCTCTTAGTTTTATTAAGTTTGTTAGTACTAAGAAGTTTTTAATGATTTCAATTTTATCTGAATCCATTTTGATACTATTTTTGCTTATGAAATATTCCAAAAACTTGAGCTTTGTTTTTTTAAAGAAACACTTGGTAGTATTCAACTTTAGTTTTGCTCTTCTTAATTTTTCAAACACTTGTTAAAGATAATAATAATGATTATTAAATGTTACGGAAAATACATTAATGTTATTCAAATAAACTACTACTAATTTTTATAATAATTTAGTGTAAACAATTTTTATTAGTTATTAAAAGATGGCTAAAGCATTGGTTAAGCCAAATGGCATAATATTGAATTCAAAATTCTTTTCTCTAATAGTAAATAGCATTTTTTTTTATCTGCTAGATTTATTACTATTTGCCAGTAATTACTATTTAAATCTAATATTGAAAACTATTTTTTTCCTTCAAAAGCATCAAATAATTTCTGGATTCATGGAGTTAAATAACTGTTTTCATGAGTAATACTATTGAGCTTTCTGTAATTTACACAAATGTAGATCTTTCTATTTTTTTTGAACAAATACTGCTAATAATAACTATAGATTTATTGATGATTGAATTAACTTATTGTTCAACATTTTGTTGATTTCTTGACAAATGATTTCATGGCTGGCAGGTGATACTTGGTATGTTTTTTGTTTTATTGGCATAGTATCTCTAACTTTAATTTGGTATTAGATAATGTTAGTTCTGCTAAATTTGTTTTTACTGGCAAAAATGTTAGTGAAATTGTTAAATAATAGCTTAAGTTATATACTTTAAAGTGAATTTAAGTTTTTTAAGTTTATTTGCTCCAATTGTTCTAGTTGTAACAAATAACATTCTTTTCATTTGTATATTATTTGTGAAATAATATCTATATATCCATAAAATTGTGAAAAATCTGGAATAGTAATTGGTAATTGGTTCTTAACTTTAGTGCTTAAATATCTAATAATAGTTCTACTTAGTACTTTGATTGGGACTTCAGTTGTATTGTATATGGAAATTTTGATGTGTTTATAATTTTTGGTTAGTATATAAAAATTAGTGATGACAATCTTTTCTGATTTACAAATAGGATGTTTTGCTTCAAAAATTTGGAACTGACCCTTCACTTTACTTTCTATAACTACTAAATATTGGTCATATAGTAGAATAAAAATTATTTGATTAGTAAAAATAATTTCTTCTTAATTAATAGTTTTTTTTTCTATTATATTAACTAGTATCTCTATTCTATCTGTAGATTCAAATTTATTTATTCTTTTAGCAGTAATTTTTAACTTTTTTTTTGTTTCTATTGGCATTAACTAAGCTATTTTTATTAAAAATAGAAATATTGACTATGTTATTTTTTTATTTGGCTTAATAATATATGCTTTTTTTGATTTATTTTGTAGTATTGCAATAATATATTTTATATATTCTGCATTAATTATTTCTTCTTTAATATTGATTCCTCTTTTTGCTAAACTAAATCTAGACACTAATTGTATTATTATAATTGCTGAAATTTTCAGTGTTATTTTTAAATTAATATTGGTGTGCAAATATGGTTCTAATCTAATAGCAGTTTTTTTTGGGTACTTGAAATCAAATTCTATATCAGTATCATACACATGTTTTAACATAATATTTTTATCATTATTGCTAAACTATTTTAGTTTCTGTTCTTTTGAAAGATCTGAAAGTATAATATATTGTTTAGAATTTGAATTATTATTATTACTGTTGCTATTTTAAATAGAATTAAAATTGTTG
Source organism: Geosiphon pyriformis (assembly GCA_016748015.1). NCBI lineage: Eukaryota > Fungi > Glomeromycota > Glomeromycetes > Archaeosporales > Geosiphonaceae > Geosiphon > Geosiphon pyriformis. The sequence continues at coordinate 51,366 of JAAOMT010000086.1, read as the reverse complement.
TTGTTATTATTATTAAAGTTTAAATGACAATTAAAATTTGATTTCAATTTTGCTGTATAGCTGCTAATTAGTTTTTCTTCAGAAATTGAATAAATTATATATGATAGTAAATTGTAAACAATATTATAATTATTATAATATTCAAAGTTACTTAGAATTAGACAATGCCTATAAAATCTAGTGTTTAATTGTTTTAAATGCTGCTTTTGTTTTTTTTTAGTAAGTGCTAAATCTTGGTAGTGTTTGTGAAATTGCTCTGGATTATTCAGGATGTTAAGAAATATATCTAGATTGGAAATGAAAATGGTTTTAACAGATTTAAGTGGGTTGTTTTTGATTGTGAATATCTTACTGGGTAAAATAGCTTCAACTTTGGCACTTGCCATTTTTCAGATCTTGTTTTTATTATGTAAATAGCTTTTTAAGCATGTGTGTGCTTAGTTTTATATAGCATTAAAAAGTGTTTCTTAGTTCATCCAGTTACTAATAAGAATTATGTATTAATATGATATATTACATGTTTTTTTTGTTCAAGAATATTATTCTATATTTCTTTATTGAACAATGTTTTTTTGTAAATAAAACATAGTTTATTGTCTTATTTTTTTTGTCTTTTTAAGTAGTCATAGTGTTTTCTGTGGCATGATTTACAATAGTAATAAATATGCATCCAGTAATTTTTGTTTGGGAATATCCAAGCTTCTATAGATAAAAACTTTTTTTTGCAATTAATACACCTAAGTAAAATATATGGCAGTTCTTTCTTGGTGTCTATAGAGTACAGTATATGTCAATTGTTTACTGTTTTGTTTGTGTTGGTGGTGGCTGGTGGTTTGTTTTCTTCTTTTTTCTTTCTTTTGTTATCCCAAGAAAAAATTGGTAGTAATTTGTTGTGGTTATTGTTAATCCATAAAACTTGGTAGACTTTTCAAATAGGTTTTTTTTTTTCTTTAAATTTTATCAATAGCTATAATTGGGTAGTAGTAGTTGTTTTAAAGTGGCCACAAGTAACTGATATCTAAGTTTGTTAACTATTTTGACTAAACTGTAGCTTTTGAATGGTCCAGTCAAAAACAATATTAGTCTTGGACAGCCAGTTATTACTAATAAGAGCTTGGTATTGGGTGGCTTCTATGATAAAAATCTTAATTGGTGCAATAATACTATTGACTTCAAACAGAAAATCATCAATTTTGCTAATTGAAGTTTTTGTTATTTCATTAGCAATAATAATTTTAGTGCTAGCCACTTGATTAATTTAACAATCTAATTAGTCCATGAATTGTCTTGTGATTATACTGCCTGCTAAGCCACTATCTAAAATTAGCTTAATAAAGTAGTTATTAACTTTAGTGTCAATATACATGATAATAATTGGTTTAGTATTGAAAGTAACTTTACTGAATAGAGGTGTGATTAATAACTCTTCTAATTCAAATAAAAATATGGTAACAAGTAATTTATCTTTAATAATAATTGCTAGTAAAATGTTATTGATAAGTGGTTTGCTAGTTTCTAGGTTGTTAAATTGGATATTTTCTGGAGTAACCAAAAAACTTAAATAATTCTGGGAATTTGGGTTTTAAATGTACTTATTTTCCAAATTTCTGAAACATAATCTTGATGGCTGGCTTAATAAACTGGAAATTGGTTGGTATATTACTATTACTAATCTTTAGTTTTGTTGAGTGTACATAATCTTTAGTTTTTGGTTTTCAATTGATATAGTAGTTTAAAGTAGTGTTTGAATTTATGAGATTTGATAGATTATTTGTGGCTGTAGTGGTTAATAAATTATTGGTATGAGAGTTTAATACTGTTATGGGTTGGAATAACAAGCTAATAAATAGCAAGAGAGAATAGAATTGTAGGGTGATAAAAAAAATCGAAGGAAATTCAATATCAAAGAGCAAATTAAATGAGTTTAAATTCAATATATGAGATTAGTTTCATAAAATATCTCAGTTGTTATATTTTTTTAATAGATAACCAAAGAATCTAAAGATAAAAGAATAGTTTATACTGTCAACAAATGATCACACACTGGTATAATTCTATGTCTCATGTCAGCATTCTTAGAATTCAATATTAGATATTAAATGTATTTTTTAGTCACATTTTATTTAATAATCTTCAAATACTACAATTATACAAGTTAATAAAAGAGTAAATAAATGCCAACAAGTAATTTTTTATTCTAAAATGTTCAGATACTTGAAAGTAAGGAAAAAAAATTTAGTAATAAAAACAGAATTAAAATGAAGTTGTTATTTTATTTTTTTTCTTTCTTTGATTCTTACATGTTTTTCTATAGCTAAAAGATTTATCACTTATATAGCTATTAAAAGTGGTCAATAATCAAGTCAACAACTAGGTCAATAATTAGTTTAATGATCACTATTTAAAAATAGAGTGGTTAATTATATGACATCAGTGGCTAATACATATAATAATTAATAAAAAGTATAGATTTCAACAATAATATCATTTTTTCCAAAGAAATTGAGCTCTGGCAAAATTAAGCTATTCATGATATAATCTATTTGAAGAGTTTTATCTAACTCAAAGCTAACTAGTTTGTTGAAATCTTTTGTGAATAGAATATATAATACTTGAGACAAAATAAGTTTTGTATCTAAAAAATCAAATCTTTGTATTAGAGTTTTGGTTCTTTTAGCAATAGTTAAAACTCTTAAGACATCTAATTATATAATGCCCAAAATTTCTGTTTGTATTTCTGAAGTTGTTTTCTTCATGAGTTTCATATCTTTTATAATTTTTCTAATGTGATCATAGAGTTCTAATTGTCTTCCATATGACAAATTTTTGTCTATGAACAAGATTTTTTGGATTGTTTTTTCAATTGTGCTAGAAAGTGAGAATATAGCTGCTGTTATACTTTCTAATAGATATTTATCTATTTTGCTACCAATTTTTTCTTTTCTGATAGTAGTTTTCTTTGGTCTAATAACAGTATGTGTTTTACTGTTATTAGTTATAGTGATTTGTTTTCCAATAGTCAGAATAGCATTTGGATAGTTTTTAATTCAATACTCATAGAAAGTATAGAAGGTGTTTTGAATGTTTTAATCTAGAAAATAATTGTTTATATTAATTGAAAATACCTCTGTTTTGAGAATGATGCATTTATTTATACTTGATTTTAACTGATCATTTGGGTTGGTATTATCACAACAGACAATCAATCAAGTTGTTTATAATATTTCTTAAATCATGTACCATAAACAAAATAATTATTAAAGATTGTTTTGAATTGATCTTGAAGAATATAAAAACCATTGTTTAAAACTTTATTGACTAAAAAGAGTTTATTTTACTGGTTAGAAAATTTATTACTATAGACATTGTTTTTGTCTAAACAATATTCTAATATCAAGTCTCCAATATTTAAAAAAAGTGTTTTATAGATTTTTTTCTTTTTAAGCTTTTCTTGAAACTGTTTTATCTTTTCAAAAGCAACTATTTGTGCTTTTATTAAGAAGTCACGACTAGTACTAAGTTTTATTTACAAAATGTTTTTATAATTTTTTATTGTAATTTTTTCAAAGAGTATTGTTTCAATGTCAGTTTCTATTGGTACTGTTGTCATGTATCCATAGAGCAAATAAAAAGGTTCATAACTTGTAATGTTATGATTTATAGTTCTATAAGCAAACAAAGCTGAAGGCAGTACTTTGTCCTATAAGTTTGTTTTTTTACTGGTTTTGGCTAGAGTTTTACATAGTGTTCTATTGAAACATTCTATTAGATCATTTGTTTAGGAGTGGTAAAAAAAAAAAATTTATGACATATTCCCATTTTTCTACAAAGTTTTTGAACTAGTGTACTAAGAAAAGCTCTTCTTTTATCAGATAAAAGTTTTTTAAGGCAGCCATAATAGTAGATAATATTTTCATAAATAAAATTGGCTATTAAAACTGCTGTTTGGTTTGGAGTAGCTCTTGTTTCTATTTATTTTATAAGATAATCAGTAGCTGTGATAACATATCTGTTGCCATTAGGAGTTATTGTTAAAGATCCAACAACATCTATACCAATTCTGTTAAATGGTTGACCAACAGAGATTGGATGGATATCTTTTTTGTAATTGGATTTGTTTTTTTTTTAGCAAATGTTACATATTTTAATGTATTCAACAATGTTTTTTCCTAAGGTAGGCCAATAATAGTGAATTAAAGTTTTTTGAATTGTTTTTGTTTTCTAAAATGTCCAGCTAATAAATTAGTGTACATGTTGTAGATCACAATTTCTTTTTTTTTAAACCTGATGACTCTTTAAGGACAGTCAGGATTTTTTCTGTTTTTTTATATATTTGGTTCTAGCAGATCAAATAAAAATTTGATTGTTTGCACAAATGTTCTCTTTGTTGTTTAGTGTATTCTGATAGGTATTGTCTTTTACCTAAAAATTCTATTAAAGCAGAGTAGTTGTCTAAGTTTATTATTGTGTTTGTTAAAAGGAGAGTTATTAATAATTAAGTTGGTTTGGTTTGAGAAGCTTGTACTATTATTGGATGATAAGTCTAGAAAAAACATTGGCATTTTGATGATTTGTTTTTTTGTGGTATTGAATATCATAGTTGAATTCATTCAAGTGAAGTATTTAGTGAGTTATTTATTTGTGTTTCAGCTTCTTTTTATTGTGCAGCCAAACCAAGGCTTGATAATCTGTTACCATTAAAAATTTTACATTAAGAAAATATTGATCTCAGTAACTAGTAGCCCAAACTACTGCTAAGTATTCTTGTTTAGTTATTGAATAGTTCTTTTTTGTTGGTATGAGGGATCTATTGGCATATGCTATAGCATTTTCTCTGCTGTTTTTATTTTTTTGTAAGAGAACAGCACCAAGTTTATAGCCAGATGTATCAGTATAGAGAATAAAAAATTGGTTCAGATTAGATTGTTTAAGAATTGGTTCAGTAACAACTTTTTTTTTCAAAATTTCAAAAGCTTTTTGTTAATAAGTGTTCCAGTAATAATTGACATTTTTTCTGAGTAGCTGATTGAGAGAAAAGGCGATTTTAGAAAGATTTTTGATAAATTTGCAATAGTAGAAAGCCAAACTAAGGAAAAAGCATAGTTCAAAAACGTTTATTGGTTGTTTAATGTTTTGAACTTTTTTAATTTTAGCTGGGTTAGGAAAGATTCCGTTTTTTGTAATAAGATAACCAAGAAACTGGGTGAATTGATGTCCAAAGAAAAATTTGATTGGATTAATCTTAAGACCAGCATTTCTGAGCAGGTCAAAAACTTTTTGCAAATGTTCAAGATGTTTATCATAGATTTTTGAGTATACTATTATGTTATCTAAGTAGACCAGAACAAAGTTTTCTTTTACTAATTCAAATACTTTGTCTATTAGACATTGAAAGATAGGAGAAATATTGGTGAGACCAAAAGGCATGACTGTGAATTTATAGGTGCCATACTTGGTAATGAAAGCAGTTTTTTTTCTGCTTTTTGGATCTATTTCTACTTGTCAAAATCCAGCAGTTAAGTCAATAATTGAAAAGAAAACAGCACTATTGAATTTATCTAGCATTGCATTAATTTTAGGGAGTGGATACATGTCTCTTATAGTGATGGCATTTAATTAGTAGTAGTCGACACAGAAACATAGAGTTCCACCTTTCTTGGATACCACTACAACTGAGAAAGTCTATTTACTTTTGGTTTTTTGTATAAATCCAAAATTTTTCATCTGGTTTATTTTTTTTTTGATGAATTTATTATTTTGTTGATTGGATTGATAAGGCTTTAAATGGATGGAACAAGTTTCTTTGGTGGTAATAGTATGTTGTATTACATGAGTTTGTCCAGAGGTGTTATCTTTTTTTGAAATAATTGGGCTATTTCTAGCCAACAGATTTTCAATGTCTATTTTTTTTTCTTTAAAGGAAGATTTGCTTTGTTCTATAACTAGTAATTGGATTTCAGATGGTTTATTTTCAAAGAATTTTTGTATTTCTTTTAGTTGTTTTTTGGGTATTAAATTAATTGGCTCCCAATCTTTGTAATAGATCAGACAAAACTTGTATTCATTACTAAAAGAATACAAAATTTTATTGCACTAGCATTTGACACAAGAACCATGCCACCAATAGCTGTATTTGGCTTTCTTGCCAGGCTTTTTATTAAAAATTCTTCTGAAAATATTATAATAAAACCAGCAGATTAGCTTGCCATTTACTATAATTTCTTTTTTGTTAGCTTTAATATTGCCCAGTGGCTTGCCATTACTGGTAAAGATGGTATAGGTAAGTTCAGCAGTTTTTTTTTGTTTTTTTTGATCTTCTTTATTATTATTTTCATCATTATCTGATTTATTTGATTGTTTTTTTTCTTGGTTCTGTTTGGTTACTGAAAGAGTTGTCTAATAACAGCACTTAACCACAATGGGTTTCTTATTACATCTAATGGTTAGTTTACAAAATTCATAGTTAAGTAGTGTTTTGGCTTTCTTGAGCCACTCATTACCAACAATGATAATATACTCTTTTGTTTTAAATACTTCTATGTTAATTTCATGCTAATGCTATTGATGTAAATAGAAACAGCTTTAGCTATACCCAGGTCTTTTTTTTGTTATCATATATATTGGTCATAGGTTTAGTTGAGAGTTCATTAATCTTTCTGCCAATTGCTTTAGAAAAATGTTTGGCAATAACATTAACAAATGATCTACTGTTTAAGATCAGATCAATAAAGTAGCCAGCCACTTGGGCTTTGCAAATTAGAGAAATAACATTGCTGTTGTTAGTGAATTTAGCTTGGTGAAAGCATTTGTTAGTTTTTGGTGTTTTTTTTTTTGGGATCAAAGATTTGCAAAAGTTTTTTCTAAATTGTGGATGAGTTATTAACTGGCCAAAGGTAATGTAAACTAAAATTTCTATGAGATTTTTAACAACAAAATAAGAACCAAATTTTTGTACAATTTCTGGGGATTTCAACTTTGGAGAATTTTTAAAAACTTTAATTTTTAGTAGTTCATTGTTATTAGCAGTTGATTTAGATGCTTTGTTTGGATTTAGAACGAAATTAACCTTGACTTTTTTCTTTTTTTTTGTTAATTCAAAAGCATTTATTGCTAGTTCATCCATATTATGATTATTATCAGTTAGGTTAAAAGCATAAAAAGGGTTTTTTTTTGGTTGTTTTGCATTTTCACTTTTTGGAGGTGTGCCTACCAGTTTAAAAGCCAATAAACAGTGGCTTCAACTAAGGAATTCTTTTCAAAGAAATTGATGTTGACATAATTAGATCTTTAATTAAAAACATTATTGTTAATAGTTCTGTTATTTTGATTGTCATTGTTTTTGAGAGCTGAGGTAAGCAAAAGAAAATTGTTGCAATATCTGAAGAAATGTCTAATTAATTTACAGCAATAACACACAGGTGGGCCATGATTTTGCTGTCTTTAATAAGAGAGTTGCTAGGGATAATTAAAACAGAGTTCAAATTTGGATCTTTGAGTTTGTTGATTTTCTTTGATTGCTAAGCTAAGAGTTCTAATAACCATACAAGATTGGTTGTGAATCTATTTATCAATTGTTCATTGGAATCTGGAGTTTAAGCAACAAAAGAAGTGGTAGTTATTGAAAAAGCAGGGGCCATAGCAGAAGCAGAAGCAAAAACTGAAAGTGTAGATCCCAAGTACATTTTTTAATTGTTTTTAATTCATTGGGCTAGTTTAACAGCCATATATATTGTGGGATTGTTTTTTAGGGCCAAAAAAAGCCAAAAAACATATGAGAGATCAGTTTTCAATTTTTTTGTAAAGAAATGAGTTTTCTGCTCTTCTGTTTAGTTTTTTTAGAGTCTACCTACTTGATTAACTTTCTGATTGCTTTGACATATTCAGTTACAGCTTTATTAAGATCTTGGGTTTTTTTTTCTAATTTCATGTGCCATTTGGATATCAAGATAGAAGTTCTAAATTTTATTTTAAATTGGGTAATAAAAGATGTGTTGTTTTCTTCAACATTTGCTGATATTCATCTAATAATTTTTTGCTAAGTATTGACATTGGTTTCTTGTGAAAACCAAGTAGCAAAAAAGTTTTGAAGGTAGCCACCAACAATTTGGAATTTGTATTCATTATAATATTGGTTGGCTGTGGTAACTCTTTTAACTATTCAATTGAATCTTGGACATCACCTCTGAATAATGGTAATAAAATATTGTTTTTTCATCTTAAAGCAGTTTGTATACTTTGGAGAATGACCAGAATGTTTTGTTGTATAGAATCTTAAGCCATTGATTCAAGAATATCTGTTTGTGTAGAATGTTCTAATTTACTTAAGAAGAGGTCAAAAACAGGAGCAGTTTGATAGCTTTCTTTTTTTGTTTTAAAGAGTGTTTTAGCTAGTTAATAGACAGCAATCCAAATGTGAATTTAATAATTCAGATATTCAGAATTAGGGGGCTGTTGTTTAAAAGTTGTGGAGTATAAAAGCTAATTGATGTTGTTATTTTTTTCTTTAAAGTTGTTTTCAAAATAAGCTTGATAAAAATAATAAGTTGTATAGACTGTGTAGGTTTCAGCTGAATGCTTGTTCAGAAACCAGTTCTAAAAGGTTTGGAATTGTTTACTAGATTGTTCTTTAATAAGAAAGCAAATTAAGCAGAAGAGCAAAAGATTGAGTTCAATAAAGTCTAGATTATTTTTGTTGTGTGCTTCAAAGTGTTTTTCTGATTGTTGTGGCAGGTATGAATAATTGTTTATACAATAAAAAACAAGTGGATTTTGACAATCTTATAGGAAGCACCACTTTTATGTTATGGGTTAAAGTAACAAGCTAATGGATAGCAAGGGAAAACAAGATTATATGGTGCAAACTATTTATAATCATCAAAAATATAGATTAGTTCGAAATTTTAAATAATAATCTTTACATGTTTTTATTTATATAATTAAATTTTATTGGTTAATATATATGTGTTTTTAATATATTATTTATAATAAAAAATAAAATTTTATTAAATTTTATATAATATAAAACTAAATACAGTATTATAAAGTTTGAATATTATTTAATTTGTCTAATTCTTCAAGAATATTATCTGAAATTTTTCTATGAAATTTATACTTTTTTATACTAATTTTTTACTAAGACTTTTTTATAAAAATTCATAAAACACCAACATTTTCTTGAAAATTGTTTAATAGTTATTAAAAATACTGATTTAAGACTTTCAGACACTGTTTTTTGTAATTTTTTCCATAAATAATCGCATTTATTACATGCACAACAAGAAACTCTTAAAGAATTTTTGATTTTTTCTTTGCATTTTTGGCATTCTAATACTAATTTTTTTAATAGCCATTTTTTTCATTCTATTAATACTTGTTTAATTTCTTTAAGCAATTCTCAAAATTTTTCATCTGAATATGTTTCCAAGAAAATTATTGATTATAATTGATTATCTAATCTAAAAGAAGTATTTTGTATCAATAATTGTTTTCCACCTGAACTTAAATTTATTCTGCTTATAATTAAAGCATTTTTACTAAATGCTACATAATTAAAACTATTATCAAAAGCAAATATAGTTGTATAGTTTGGTGTTACAGGTGATTATTTGGGGTCTTAAATCAAATAACAAACCTGTAACTTGGTGCTAATTCACTTAATGTTGTTAAATATCTAAAAATTTTGGTTAAGTTCTTTATATAATAGACAGAAATTCAATAGTTGTTTTATCAGTAGTCTCTTGGAATCACAATTTCATTGAATTTTTTTTTAGTGTGGTGGCCAGTAATCTTTTGATAAGTAATTTTTCAATTCAAGTATTTACTCTCTTGTAGGAGTCTTTTACTAGGCAATCTTTGATTTTAATAACTTAGCACTTAATTTTTAATCAATTTGTCAACAACAAGCAATAAAATATAAAAAAAAATTAAAGAAATAAAATGTAAGCAAAGGCAACAAAATTAGTATTCCGTTGTTATTAGAAAATTTTCACATTTTTTAATGCAAAAATTACAACACATACAATAAAAATTAACAATAAAATCATGTGAAAAAAGCCTATATCATTGTATTTAATCAACAAAATCAGCTGGCAATCTGAAAATAAATAATCAACAATCAGTCCAATTACAACAAAAAAATATGGCACAATTTAACAGTTTAACTAAGTTGGATACAAAGAAATCTTGGGAAATTAGGAAACACCAATAGAAATAAATGATTGATACATGTAATTTAATAACAACAGGCTTTGTTATGCTCCAAAATTTTTATACACCCTTATTGGAATAATTTAATATTTTAGATCTGTAATCAATAGTTAAAAGTAGTTATCAAGAAATATAATCAATTGATTTACTTTTGATTATGCTGATTATAATTACAATTGGTATCATTAATTTACAATCAATGTTCTAAATCTAGCCATCTAAAATTTAATCATCTAAATTACTAGCTCTTGGATAAATAACAGACTGAGTAAACTTATCATAAATTGATTAATATAATATATATAAATAATTAATGTATTTAAATAATTTTAATATAGTATGTAGATCTAATATAATTTAGCTATATATACAGCTTTTTTGTTAGCTTAGAAAAGTATTAGTTCAATACTAAGTCAACTCTTTACTATAGTTTTATAGTGAGCAGTATTATCAGAGATTTTTGGTCTCTTTTTTTGAATGTTATTAATGTTGATTTGCTGTGAATTCATGTTCTTAGAAAGTAGTTAGATCTCCAGTAATTGAATTTATCTTCAAATTATCTCCTATAATTTGAACTGCTGGACTTATAAGTACAATAGCCAATTTCTTGCCAGTTATTTTATGTAGTTATATTGTAGTAAATGTCAACTCTTTTTCAAGAATTGCTCATCTGGAAGCTCACTAAAATTGTGTAGTTATTTTGCTGTAAAAGTCAACTCTTTTACAAAAATTTTGTCTATAGGCTATCCTAATAATTATAATAAGAAAAAAAAAGGAAAAATAAAAGAAATGTAAAAAAAATAGAATCATATTAAGGAAAACATTTTCTATCCAGACCTGAAGTCATTAACAGATTACTGAAATTGGTAGTTAATCAATTTCAAAATGTTAGTTGTATTGATGGAATTTTAAGTGTAATAATTTTAAAGATTTGGTTTTTGAACTTTTAATTTTTATTTGATTTGTAAAAGATAATTTGTTGTAATTAAGATATTTAAAGTAAGATACTATAATAAAATACTATGAAAAAATACATTTTCTTGAAGAGAGAAGCTCTTTTTTTATACAACTTGTTGTAGTACTAGTCTTTGAACTTGTACTTTTCTTTTTGCTACAATTTGGGTGAATTAAAGATATATTTTGGCAAACTACAAATTATTTCACTAAACTATTGATTATTTCGGCCAATTTTCATTAATTTCGGCGAATTTTGGCTATGTTAAATGGTTCTGGGTATTGTGTAATTTGATTATCTTAATTTCTATAGTACAAATCGAATTATTGATTGAGTAATGATATTTGATAATTTGATTAAATAATAAGTGATAATCGAAATAATAATTAATAATAGGAATTATGAGAATAATTTCATGCTAATTAATAGCTAAAATTCTACTGATAACATAATCTTCTTCTTAAAATTAAGTTCTGTCAAAGTCCAAACACTATCTGTAATGTCAAGATAGTAATCCAAAATAATTGAAATGATTTGGTCTGAAAATTGTTGAAATTTCAGTTCTGTGAGCTTTCTAATATATTGAATCTTTATTGTGTAGAGTATTGGGTTTTGTAGGACGTTTTCACAAGTATTGAATAAATCATAGAGTCTAAATGCTGCTCTAAGTTTGTAGCGAATATTTGTTGGTCTAGCTGCTGTTTTGAATTTATTGTGAATTTGTTTTTATATAGTCTTAAGAGTGATGTTGGTTGTTTCAAGTTCCAGTTTTTGTTCATAAAATGTTTTTCCAATATGAAAATATCTATATATAAGAGTATGTTTATTGTTCTGTTTATTAAGGAATAGTAAAAGTTTCTGTTGTATTGTGATATTTGATGGACTGTCAATAGGAGCAAATAAAAAGTTTTCTTTTAGTGCTTGCTTCAAAAGTTCTGGTAATTGATTTCCAGAGTAACTTCTTGTTTTTTTTTTATAGGAGTGATAATTCTGAGAATTATTTGCTACTGGGGCTGTGGTTTCTTTCTGAATGTAATTAATTTGACTTCCATTAATTATTATGAATAAGTCAGAAAGTGTTTTCAAAGTTAATATTAATTTTTGAGATATTTGTTGAATATTTTGGGGAATAATCATAATAAAATAGTTAATTAATAAAAAGAATAAAGAAAATTATTTTTAGATATGGGGTTTTATTTGTTTTTGGGTTTGGGTGTTTTTTGTAATTTTTTTACTATTTTTGTTTTTGTGTTATTAAAAAAATTATTGTAAAATTCTGTTAAATTAAGTGTTCATGTTTGGTTGTTGTTCTATTATAATTATTGGTTCTAAATTTCGGGGAATATTTTCAGAATTAATTAAAGAAAAATGTGTATTAATTTGTGGAATTAATAATTCAGGATTGTTTTTGAAGTGATAGTGTTTTAATTAATCTCTATGTGCAACTTTTACTAGTACTTTGTCATCAAGTCTTAATTTTTATAATCCATTGCCTAGAATTTCGTGAATATAAAATGGTTTATCCTATTTATGTTCAAATTTTCCACTCCATTGTTTTTCAGCCTTAATTTTGTATAAGAGAACTTTATTTCCAACTTTAAATTTGTTGGTCATTGGTGGCAGTTTGTTGTCATGTTTTTCTTTTTATAGGGCTTGAAAGTGTTCAATATAAGTGGCTGCTATGTGTCTCTTTCCCTCCAATATACTAAGAAGAGTATAAGCTCTTCTTTAGAATGTTTCTTGAAAAATTTCTTTATTGATTGGTTGTACTAGGTAAGTTTCCACTGTAAAATTAATTGGTAATGTTGCTGTTTTTTCATAAGTAAGATCAAATGGTATATGTTTTGTAGTATTTTGTTTTAGTGTTCTGTATACTAGTAACACTAATGGAATAAAGATATCTTATTCTTGCTCAAAATTTGTTGAGACTTTGGCTAAAGATTTACACAATGTTTTGTTGAAATGTTCTATAAGTCTATTTGTTTAGGGGTGATAGGGTGAAGATAGAGATCTTTTGACATTGAATCATTCACAAATTTCTTGTATCAAGTTGTTCACAAAATGTGTTTCTTGATCAGATAAAAGTTCAATTAGGCATTCATGTTTACAAATAATGTCTTTATAGATAAAATTTGTTATTGATTTTGCATCTGCTTTTTGGATAGCTTTAACTTCAGGTCATTTGGTGAGATAATCTACTGCAACTGCAATATAACAATTTCCTTGGGTTGTAATAGGTAATGGTCTAATTAAATCAATTCTAACTTTGTCAAAAGATTGTTCAACTTTGATTGGATTTAAAGGTTTTGTGGGACGAGTTTCTCTTCTTCTTTAACAACTATCACAAAATTCTATATATTGTTGAATGTCTTTTTGCATATGAGACCAAAAATAATGTTCAAGAGTTCTTTGAATTGTTCTATTTCTTCTCAAGTGTGCTGAAGAAGAATCTGTGTGCATGTTGTATAGAATTGTTTTATTTTCATTTTCCTGTATTAATCTGAGTAGTTGGTTTGGATTTCTGCAATTTTTGTAATAGATTTTGTTGTGGTGTATGAAATATTGTTTGAATTGGTGTTGTAATTAATGTTTTTTACTTGGAGACCAATTTTTTGGTATGGTAAAAGTGTTCAAATAGTTTTTAAGATTGTTGTAATTTCTGGGATCTATTGTTGTTTTGTTATTTTGTTAGTAAGTTGGTAAGTTGTAGTGAGTTTGTTGATAGTGTTAATTTTGTCTTATTCTTGAGAGGCTATCAACATTGATGTGTAGTTTTTCTGGTTTGTAATATACAATATATTTGTAGTCTGCTAGAAAATCATTCTATTAAGACTGTTTGGTACTTTGTTTGGTTTTTTTTTATTGAGCTATTTGAGGCCAATATTGTCAGTTATAATGTTAAATTCTTTTTTATTTTTCAAATATTGTTGAAAATGTTTAATAGTCCAAATGACAGTAGCAGCTTTTAATTCAGTTGAGCCATATTTGAGTTCTGTTAGCTTAAGTGTTCTACTGGTATAGGCAATGATTTGTTTTTGGCAATTTTTATTTAATTGTGATAAAATGGCACCAAATGCTATATGTGAGACATCAGTGGCTAGTTGGAACCATTTGTTAAAGTCTGGATAAACAAGAACTGAGGCTGTTGTCAATTTTGTTTTGAGGATTTCAAAAGCTTTTTGTTGTTCTTCAGTCTATTAATATAACACGTTTTTGTTGATGAGATAATTAAGTGGTTTGGCAATTTTTGAAAATTTTTTTATGAATTTTTAATAGTAAGAAGTTAATCTTACAAATTTTAATAGTTCTGTGGTATTTTTGGAGGTTTAAAAGTTTTTGACAGCACTGATTGTTCTAAAATTTGGTTTGACTCTATCTTTGCTAATAATATGTTCAAAAAAAATTAAACTTGTTTTTCCAAAGTGATATTTCTCAATGTTCAATTTTAATCCTGCTTTCTATAATTGTTGAAAAATTTTTTGCAGATGAATGAAATAAGCTTTAAAGCTTGAGGAATACACATTAGTGTCATCAAAATAAACAACTACTAATTGCCACAAGAGTTTTTTATATACAACATCCATAAGTTATTGGAATGTTGCTGGTGTATTAGAGAGTCCAAAAGGCATAACATTGAACTTATAGTTCCCTCTTTGGGTGGTAAATGCTGTTTTGGGTCCATTTCGACTTGTCAGTATCCACTTTCCAAATTTAAAGTTAAGAAGAACTTGGCTTTTCCTAAGGCATCTAGCACGTTATTACTTCTTGAAAGAGGGTAGACATTTCTAATTGTTACACTGTTAAGCTAATGATAATCTACACAGAATCTGATTTTTCTGTTTTTTTTTTTAATAAGGACTACTGGTGAGGCCTAAGAACTTCTTGATGGTTGAATCAATCCGTTATTGAGCATTCTTTGGATCTCTTCTCTGATAAATTGGTGGCTAGCAGGTGGAACTTGATAGGCTGATTGGCATTTTGGTGAAGCATCTCCTGTATGGATCTGATATTGAACAATATCAGTTTTTCCAAAGTCATTGTTGTTTTTTGCAAATATATCTGCATATTCAGCTATTAGTTGTTTCAATTGTCTTTGTTGTTAGGGTTCTAAGAGATCCATGTTAATTTAAAAAAGTTTTTCTTCCAAAAAGTAGTAGTTTTCAGTAGTAGAAATAATGTTCAGATTTGAAAGTAATATATGTTTTATAATTTCGATAAAATTAAAAACAATTTGAGGGTTTTTATCTTGAAAGATATTACTGTGTATGATTCCAATCTCTAATTTGTTCAATAAGACAATAGGATAATTATTAAAATTGTAGAATATAACTCAAAATTTTTTCATTCCTTTGGGAATATAAACATTTGGGATTGAGATTTCATGTTTTAAACAAATATGTTCATTGGATTCAAAGATTTGTTGAATGGTGGTGGGTTTTGAGCAAGTGTAAATTTTTTGATGTTTTCCAAAAAGTGAAATGGTAATTGGTTGGAGAAGTTGAAGAATCTGGTAAGATTTAATCTGTACATTGAGAGCTATGTTTACTGGTACTGTAAATCGTTCAGTTAAACCAAAACCTTGTATTCCTCTTTTACTTTTTTCCAATTGTTCTCTGTTGTTAACTGATTGTAAACCCGAAATGTTGATTAAGAATAGGTAAATTGCTTGGGCAATTTTTCCAGCATGTTCAATCCTAAATGGTTTGTCTGTTTCATTTTGCAATATAATGATAATGTTTCCAGTATATTTTGCATTTATGATTCCTTCTCTAACATTGATTTCTTTGCTTGCCAATAATGATCTAGATGCAATTTAAACTATTGCTTTAGGTGGAATTTTAAAAGTGATTTTTAGATTGATTTTTGTCAGACTTTGGTTAGAGAATGAAAGTATTTTTTTCTGGGTATCTTAGATCATATCTAGCATTAATCTCGTGTGTTTTTTCTGATCTGATTCTTTGGCCATAGTTGTTAAAATATTTGAGTTGTAAAGATAGTTGATTTTTAAGAAGATAGATAGGAGTGATTGGTAGTTTTTTTACCAGTTCAGATACTTTAAATTCGATTTTATTTTTATCATTTTTGTATGGCAGGGGAATGCTAAAAGCATAGCATTCTAAACACCATTGATCATCACAAGACATAACACATTCTTCACATAATTGAATGTTTATTTACTTTAATCATTGAATTTAAGCTTCTTTGGTTGGGTATGTATGACTTGTAATTTGGTGGTAGGTTTCTATTTCATTTTTATAATCAAATCCAGCTAATTTCATAGTATACTCAATGTATTTAGCTTCTTTTATTTGGCAGATATTTTTTTGGGTGGCTCTATTAATTAATGCCATTACTAAGTCAAAAATCATTTCAGCATCATAAAGATAGTGGTAAAATTTATTGAGAGCACTGTTGCATGCTGCATTAAATAGTGTTTCTTTTCTGACTTTTTTCGAAATTAATAGAGCATATTAACAGGTTTGATTACATACTTCTCCTCTCATTGCAGCATCAATCCAGTTGCATTCTTCTAGTAGCATATTTCTATATGTGAGACAAGGTGTGTTGTTTTATTTTCCACTTCTTTTTGGGGATCCAAATTGTTCTCTATGGCATGCTTTGCAGAAGTAGCAAATGCAAGTTTCATATTCTTCTTTTGAAGAAATATAGGCTCTCATAGATAAAAGCTTCTTTTTGCAATCTTTGTATTTTAGTAGAATGTATGATGGTTCTTTTCGTGGTTCTGGTGTAAAATACTTAACTTTCTTCTATCTTCTTGATTTTTTAAAAATTTCTTATTCTGTTTCCTCAGCCCAATTGGATGTTGATCCAAGAGCCATGTAGGTCTCAGTAAGTGGCATTTTTTTCTTCTTCTCAAATTCGAATACTGGGGCTTTTTCTGATCATTTGTTAAAAGTATCACAAGTAGCAGATACTATGGTGTAATGTTCTTGATATGAGATTTTTAGCTCCTGAGTTTCCCAGTCTAAGTTTGTATTGGCCTTAAGAAGCTAATCATTTCCAACAAAAGTTTGGTATTGAGGTACATCTATGACTAGAGCTTTAACTGAAATAGTAATTCCATCAATAGTAAATGGAAAGTTGTTAATTTCTTCTATTGGTGTTTTTTGCATACTATCTGCTGTAACAATTACTGTTTGGGCTGGTCTGTCGACATTTTGATTGAGTTATTGCATTAATTGGTAGGTGATAATACTTCCAATGGATCTATTGTCTAGAATTAATCAAATAGGCTTTCTTTCTACTGTAGCTTTAGTATACATGGCAGTGATAGCTTTTTGCTCATTGACTGCTGCATTGCTAAGCAAGAATAGTAATTCATTTGCTTCAAATTTGAATGGGAATATATCTGAAAAATTGGCATTTTGGGCAATTTGGGCTGATAGAATAGTATTGTTGAAAGAGTTTGATTTTGGTGCTACAATTTCATCTTCAAAAAGTGCAGTTTGTTGAAAATCTGATTTTTCTTGTATTGTTAAATAACTGGGTTAAGTGTGAAACTGAATGGGTCTTTGTTGAACAGAATTTCAGGAAACTAGTTGATTATTGGGATTAAATCTTTTGTGGTTTGTTAAAAAACGGTTTTGTGGTGTAAATTGGTTTTGTTGGACCAATTTTCTGGCTGGTACTTGATATTGTTAAGTGGATGGTGTTTGATATTACTGAATTGGTAAAGATTGCTAATATTGTTGCTATATTGGTTGTGGAGCTGGTTAATAGTAATTGTTTTGATTTTGTGGTTTTGGTGGGCAATAAATTGGTGGTAGGAATTGGTAATAAGTTTGTTGTAATGGAGAGTAATGTTGATTACTTCTGTTTTGTTGATCTCTTTACAATTTTCTGCAATTTCGTTTTCAATGTCCTAGAATTCCACAATAATGACAACTTTAGCTTTAATTATTTGATAATAATGAATAGTTGGTTTGGTTTTGTTATTGTGGTGGCTGATATCTTTGTGGTTGTTGCTGTTGTTGCTAGTTGGTAAAATAGTTTTCAATCTTCTTTGTAAGTTGAACAATTTTTTTTTCAGCTGCTGAGCTGGTTTCTTCAATAGTAAGATTCACAAGTTTAGTATGGTTTGTTTTTTCTATTGCCATTTTATAGTTCTTTGTATGTCTAATGGCTGTTGTTAAATCTGCTAGAGCATGTGGACAAACTTTTTTAATCAATTTGTCTTTTAATCCTATTATAAATTGATCCAAAATCTGGGCATCAGAATAGTATTCATTGGTTTCTAATTGTTAAATTCATCAAAAAAGTTTGTTGAATCTCCTAAGATAAGTCATAACAGTTTCAGATGTTTCTTGTTTGATATTGCAAAAGTGATTGCAGAGAGTGATAGAGGTGTTGTTGTTGGTAAATTGTTGTAAAAAAGCATCTTTGAATGCTTGCCAATTTCTAAATAGTTCTTCTAAGTTTTCAAACCATTCTCTTACAGTTCCTTAGAGAAAGTATGGGATTGCTTTGAGCATTTTTGCTGTATTCCAACCATTTGCATCTCCTGCTTTTTGAACTTTGTCAAGCCATTTTTAAGGGCTGGTATCATTATCTTCACCAGTAAATTCTGGAATCTTTGCAATATAAGCAGTTGCTATTTCTTCTTTGTTTTCTTGTTCTGATTCAGTTTCTTCACTTTCCAAGTTTTCTGAATAATTACTTTTGTTTTTTTGTAAGTAATCAATAATATTGGTGCTTGTTGATATGGGTTTCTGCTATTGAGTAGGATTTCTAAATAACTAATAATCTTCTGGTCTGGAGAAATGGTTAAGTGGTGAATTTGGTATTTGTAATTGAATAAGTAAAATTAGAAATAGTGTAATAGAAAGTGGTAATTTGACACTGGTTTCTTGTTCAGGTGTTTGCAAATGTTTGGCAGTTGTTTTTGGTAGTATTGGAGTGTTTGGAGTGGTTCTTAAGTATTGTTTCACTTTTTGTTTGCCTTTGGTAGATGTTTCTGTTTCTAATTCAAAGTCAAAAAAGTATTTGGACTGTACTGGGTATTTTCCTTCACAATACTTAATAATGTTAAAATTAAATTCTTGGAAGTAGGTAACAAGTGTTTTACTGCTCAGGTTATCTGTTCCCAATTGTAAATAGTATACTAAATTATTGTAGAAGTTGTTTCTGACTTCTGAAATATTATAGTTTCCAAAAAAATAGTTGTTGATGTAATTTTCAATATATTGGTATAGTAATTTCTTGAAAATTTCAATTCCGTCTTGAATGTTGAATCTTTGCTTGCAGTGTGCATTGTTACAGATGATTATTTGGGGTTTCAAATCAAATAACAAACCTGTAACTTGGTGCTCAATTGATATAATGTTATTGGTAATATCTGAAGGTATTGTTATCTAAAGATTTTGGTTGAGTTCTTTGTATAATGGACAGAGATTCAATGGTGATGGTAGTAGTTTTCCTGGAGTCGCAATTATGCCCAATTTCTTTCTCAGCTTGGCAGCCGGATTTATTCTGGCAGTCGTGCTTTTCTGGTAAACTATTTGTTAATATATATAATTCTATCCTTATTTCTGGGTCTTTTACCAGACTATTCTTGACATCAATAACTCAGTGCTTAATTTTTTTAATCAATTAGTAAACAACAAAAGAAAATAAAATAAAGAAAAATAAAGAAAATAACGAAATAAAGAAAATAAAATAAGAAATAAGTGTCCTGTTAATAGCCATGATCAAGAGCTATTGTGCCAGCAGATTAAGTAGTGGATAATAACATGGATTTGAAGATAATGGATAATTTTATTAATATGAGAGTGATTTCACTTCAAGTTATAGTATTCTATCTTTTGAAGGAAGGGTATTTAATAATTATGACCTGCGAGTCTAATTGACTCTGAGAGTCTGACTGACTCTCAGTCTTTTTAACTTTAAGTCTAATTGACTTTGGGAGTCTATTTGACTCATTTTCTAGCTTCTGATACTACTGCTATATATATATAATTGAGATTCCTCAATTCCTTAATTTTTCACACCAGGAATCTTGGAATTCCTGGAATTCTGTAATTCTTCTGAGAGAAATTCTGGAATTTCACATTTACTATGTCTCCTTCTGATTGGCTAATTTATATGTTAATATACTTCCTATATTTTATGAGTAACAGCGTAGATTGACTGATAATACTCTAGAGTTGTTGTGTCTGGTGTAGTCACCACTTTGAAATTGTTTTTGCTGTGTTGTTTCTGTAAGAGAGCACCAAATGTTACTGGAGGTTTTAGTTTCTTTTTTTGAATGTTATTAATGTTGATTTGCTATGAATTCATGTTCTTAGGAAGTAATTGGACCTTTTGTAACTGAATTTATATTTAAATTATCTTCTATAATTTGAACCACTGGGCTTATAAGTGGAATAGCCAATTTCTTGCCAGTTATTTTATGTAGTTACATTGTAGTAAAATGTCAACTCTTTCCCAGGAATTGTTTGTCTGGAAGCTTACTAAAAATGTGTAGTTACTTTACTGTGAAAGTCAACTCTTCTATAGGAATTTCATCCATAAACTATCCAAATGATTATAATAAGAAAGAAAAGAAAAATAACAAAATATAAAAGAAATAAAATTGTGTCAAAAAAAACGTTTTCTATCCAAGTCTAGAGTCATTAACAGATTATTGAAATTGGTAGCTAATTAATTTCAAAACATTAGTTGTGTTAAGGGAATTTCAAGTGTAATAATTTTAAGGATTTGTTTTCGAATATTTAATTTTTATTTGAAATATGTAAAAAGTAATTTGTTTTAATTAAGATATCTAAAGTAAGATATTATGTTAAGATACTATGAGAAGATATAAAAAGATATGAAAAAATACATTTTCTTGAAAAGAGAAGCTCTTTTTTTATATAACTTGTTGTAATACTAGTCTTTGAACTTGCACTTTTCTTTTTGCTCTAATTTTACTAAACTTAAGATATATTTTGGTGAACTACAAGTTATTTCTACAAATTATTAATTATTTCGGCCAATTTTTCATTAATTTTGGCCAATTTTGACTATATTAAATGGTTCAGGGTATTGTATAATTTGATCATTTTAATTTTTATAGTACAAATCGAGTTATTAGTTAAGTAATAATATTTGATAATTTGGCTAATTAATAAGTAATAATTGAAATAATAATAATATGCTACTTAATAATAAGAATTATGAAGATAATTTCGTGCTAATTAATAGCTAAAATTCTACTAGTAACATTAACAAACACCATAACATGAGTCATTACTGAAACTTTTCGCATAGTTGATATGGACATTAAAAATTATATGGAAAAATGTTTTTCTTAAGTAAACCAAACCAGAAAATTAGACTCTAGAAAAGACAAGTTCAGATTTAATCTAACAACTAGAAGGGAACAAGCCAAGTCTACAGTTAACAAAAAACTGAAAATTCTTTCCCTAACAACTCTATTATACTATCAGACATCCCAAAGTAGAATTGTATTCAACCCACCCCCAGAAATCCAGTTAGAAACACCACAAACTCTTGGAAATCCACACCCTTGAGAGCACCACAGTTGGACCAAATTCCTAGAAAAATACAGATTGTTGTTTAGAAATCTGATTCCTAAAATTCATAAAACTGATGAAAATATGTCAATTTAAGAATTACTAACAGCACAAACCTTAGCAAGATCAGCAACTTTTTCTATAAAAAAAACAGCTATTTCTTAACCTATTGGTTCTAATGACAAAGGAAAACAATCAGAACTAGCACCAGAAAAACTCTTTAACATATAAACATCAATTTTCTTAAACCTTCTACCTATTAACCAGATCATGACTTACTAAGATACCACGAAATTGGAAAAATTTTCTAGTAAAGAAAACAATACATATTTGTGGATTGCAGAAGCTGAGAAAGCAATTACCACCAATAATTAGAATAATAACAGAGCTATCTAAGTGCTGCCATTTTTTCTAACAGAAACTGCAAACTTGTGGTATCAAAGTCTGACAGAAAAGCCAACTGACTTTGCCACTTTCAAGCTTGCCTTTTTATGATACTTCTGTAATTCTAATACTCTAATCAGATTACAAAATCAGTTCAGTATCATAAAACAAAAAAATCATGAAGCAGTAACCACTTATCTTGAATAATTTAATCAAATTTTTTATCAAATACAGACCATTGAAAAGGACTACTATACCATAATGCAAGTTCTTAAACAATTCATCAAGGGGTTAAGAAGTAATATTCTAAGATCTGTAAAACTCCAACATCTGACAAATCTGCAAGATGCTGTCACCCTGATGCACAATTTCAAGTCATACTAAAGCTATTAACTTAGCCATCAACAAAATCTTCAACATGGATGCAAAAATAACTCAATTAAGTAAAAAATTAACTCAAAAAATTGAGGGATTCTTAGCTGGTACAACAGAAACCTATCAACCATCCCAAAGGAGAAAAAATTATAACAGCAGCAGATATTCACAGCAATAGGACCACTAACAACCTTGGAAAACTGATCTCTATAATTGTTATTATTGCCAGAAACCTAGACATATTGTCCAGGATTGTCAACAGAAATTAGTAAACCAGAATTGAAAAAATCAATATCAACAACCAAAATATTCTCAGACCAGAAGACCCCAATATCTACTGCTTTTATACTCACAACCATTTACATATAACTAGCAACCACCTTAAAACTATTATTAGCCATTACAGCCAATAGCTTAAGCAGTATCTCATTATCAAAACTCCAATTATAACCAACTTAAACCTCATGCAATAGATTACAACCAAGGATGGAGGAACTCCAGCAACAATCAGATGCAAACAAATAGCATACCAGCATGATTCATCAATTATGGTTATGTCCCATCTTGGCCTATACTATCTGGATATCCGAATCAAGCCTTCTATCTTGGTTTTAATGAAATCCAGAATTTTAATAGCTCTATACCTTTAGAAAGAAAAGAAATAGAAAAAATTCCCAATTCTTCGAATTAAAAGCAAAACCACAATACCATCCTACTTACCATTATTACAGAAGACACTATCTTTGCCACTATCTTCTCTTTTAATGTAAATAATCTGAATACTTCTAGTCTTTTTAGTAGAACCACCATTAACCAGAATAAATCCATAATGACACTATACATTGATATTAAAGTTAGAAACATAGACATTAAATTAATCCTCAATAACAAATCAGCAGATAGTATAATCACAAAACAACTTATAGACTAATTAAGTTAATGAGTAGACTGTACAGCAACTGCCTGAATCATCACCACAGATAACAATACCAAGACTTCCATTGAAGAAATTGATAATTTCTTCTTTAAGATTAATGGAATCCAAATTTCTACTAAAGTTCTGGTCATGAAAGCAACACAATATTAAGCCTTTATTAGAAATAACTGGTTAGCCAAAGCCTATGCTATCCTTGATTGGAATATACAGAAACTGCAGATTACTTATAATAGATAACATGCCCAAGTTCTGACTATATGTAGACACTTTAAAGTCCAGAGTTTAGAGCCACCACTAATAAAATTCAAAGAAACAACTTTATCACTAACAATAAAGACATACCAAGTTTCTTGGGCAGATGATTTCCCAATGGAGTTATCACTACTACCAATCTGGAAAAAAAAAAAAAGAGCTGAAGAAGAACCTTTAGCATTACTATTAGGTTATTTAGCTTTAAGTTAACAAAATCTATTTTATCAACCTCCAAAGCTAATTTGTGTCAATTGTGGAAAGAAGTTAACCTTTATGAGTGTATGTATAAGAAATAATGAAAAATGGCCAACTGTGACAAAATATTATTGTAGACTATGTGTATTGGAAAGATTTAGAAGACTGAAATAACAAAACAAATAGAACAATACACTATGTCTTGCCTATGGCAGAATCTTGCTAAATAAAAAGTTCTAAAATAATGTGCTTGGCAGAGAAAAAATATGTAATAAAGCATGACAATACACCATCTTAATCAATGATTAGGTATAAAAAAGAATTCCAATTAAGGCCATCTGGTGATAAGCACTAAATAAATTAGATGACTATTTACATAATGAGCATGAAATAAGGAGAATAGCAAGTGCCAAGACTGAAGAAACCACATTCAATGAAATACAAAAAATCAAAAAAAATTTATTTGTACCTAAATATAAGGGACCTGATTATATCACTGAAGATTTTTTCACTAATAATCTGAACATATTTCAGGATCAATACTAAGAATTGGCCTTAACTTAAGAAGAACAAGAGCAAAAATTAGCTGACTTGAATACTAAACTGTGCAATCACTGTTTAATTCTTTGTTATTTCCAGTACTGTAATAAATGTAATTTCATGTTCAATCTGTCTCCAAGAATACTGTTTCCAATCATTAAACTACCTGATCCTAAGAAAAAAGAGGAATTAATTACCAAAGACATGTCATTTCAAAAACCATCTAAGGCTGCCAAAACAGAACAGTATCTCGCATATCCTAATCTTTCCAAAGAAATAGAATTGAAATGGTATAACAATAATAATAAAAGAATTTGCTCTGAAAGAACACATAAGACCAATGCTGGCTTTGACTTATAATACTCAGGACAATTACCCATAGTTATAGCCTCACACTCCCTAGTAAAAGTAGATCTCAAAATACCACTAGAAATTCTAGTTAGTACAATGGTACAAGTTGTCTCTTAATCCAGTCTAGCAAAAAAGAGAATTAATGTAAAAAGAGGAATTATTGATGCCAGTTACATGGGAAACATTATTACAATGTTACAGAACAATTCAGATAAATCTTACAAAATAGAATTACATAAAAAAATAGTCCAAGCTATCTTTCTGTTCCTAATTAAAATACCACAATTAATTTTGGTTACTACTTACAAAAAGTTAAGTTTTATCACCAGAAAAATCAATAGATTCAAATCAAGTAGAAAAAAAAATATACCAGTTAATTTCACAGAGAAAGACAGTAACAAAATAGAATTTATTTACATTAATACCATTATTTTCATTCCTCCATACAGACAATACATTCTTAAAGTAAACTGAAAAATCCAAAGTCAAGTTCTGTTATTTAAAGCAGATCCCAAAATCTGTTTTTTAGCCAATATTGCTAACTTATACTTATTCGCAAAGGCTTATAAACACTTTAAAATTCTCATTTACAATCTGACTAAAAATGTTATAGAAATTCTGGAGGAAACTCTTATTAGTTTTATATCTCCAAATATTCAGAATTCAGAAAAATCTCAGCCCATTTTAGATTTCATGCAATTGTTTTTGTTCTGTGACATTATCTTACAAGTATGGAATTTGCCAAAAGAAAGTTACTTGTTCACACCAGAAGAGATCAATAAATTAAATTTAGGAAACTTAAGTACTCTGCAACAAATACAACTCAAAGTTCTTCTGAATCAGTATGCCAATGTTTTTGTCAGCAAAAATGAGTTACAATGTACAGACATCGTAAAACACCAAATCAACACAGGAAATACTTGACCTATTAAGCAATAAACTTACCAAGTACCTCTATTTGGTGATAATTTAATTAAGCAAAAAGTACAACAAATGCTTAATAATCTTTAATCAAAGAATTATTAAGCTCTTAGTCTTCTCCAATAGTCTTGGTTACCAAGAAAAATAGAAAAGTGCAATTCTGTATAGATTACTGAAAATTAAATAGCATCATTTGAAAAGATAGTTATTTCACTTCTCTTATCCAAGAAATTCTGGACAATTTAAGAAAAAAGAAATAGTTCTTATCATTAGATTTAGCAAGTAGTTATTGGCAAGTTGAAATGGACTTCAAAGACAAAAAAAAAACAGTGTTTACAATTTGAGACAGCAATTTTGAGTTCAATGTGATGCTTTTTGGACTTTGTAATGCTTCTGCCACTTTTCAATGTCTTATGGATGTAGTATACAAAGGAATTCTTTGGAAATCAGTCGTAGTTTATCTGGATGATACTAACATGTTCTTGGAAACATTTAATGACTATTTGCTTTACCTTTAACAAGTGTTTGAGCACTTTTGAGATGCTGAATTAAAACTTAATCCCAACAAATGCTTTTTCAAAAAAACCAAACTGAAATTCTTAGAACAAGTGATCAGAAAAGACAGAGTTAAGTCTGATTCAGACAAAATCCAAAAAGTTAAAGACTTTCCAGCCTCAATCAATCTGTGTAAATTATGAAAATTTTTAGAATTAGCATGATACTATCACCAATTTGTCAAAAAATTCTCAAAAACCACTCCATTACTTATTATCTAAATACATACCATATTTGTAGAAGAAAGATTAACAGAAAGCATTTGACTATCTCAAGCAGTGACTGATTACCTCTCCTATATTAATTTATTTCAATTTCACTAAACATTCTATTGTTGCTACAGATGCCTTGAAAAATGCATTAGGAGCTGACTTATTGTAAATAGGACTGGACAAAAGAGAACATCCAATTGTTTACACCAGTCACAGCACTAACTCCACAGAAAAGATATATAGTACAATAGATTTAAAATGTCTCACTATTTATTGGGCCATACAGCTTGGAAACATTATCTTAGTCAACTATTTGACTTATATACCGACTACAAAGAACTTATTTGGTTATTCAATAATTCACAATTAAAAAGAAAATATGTAAGATGGGGTACTTATCTACAACAATTCTCACTCAAAGTTTACTACAAAAAAGAATTAAAGAATACCAATACCAACAGTTTGTTGAGAATGCCACAAATCTAATTCAAAATCATAAACACAATCCCTTATTAGTAAATACAGCAGTACTTATCAACACTTTAGTTCCAAGAAATATTATCTTAACAGGAACAAAATACTATATGAAAACAAGCATGAAACTACTTTATTTAAAACAATCAACTATACCATCGAGAATAACAAAACCACATCACTCCACAGCAAGTTATAAAAGACAGTAAAAAGAACACTATTCTATATAGCATATACTTAGACCCAACTGCAAGACACTTTAATAAAGACACTACCTTAGAAAGAACAATAAACATATATTATTGGCCAACAATATATAAGAATATTTTCGAGTATATTTTTAATTATAATTCATGCCAAAAAAGAGAAAAAGCCAAAATAACAGAACCACTTCAATCCATTCCAATTGGAAATTCATTTGATAGAATTGAGATCAATTTGGTTGGTTCTTTCTCTATAACATCTAAGAGAAATCAATACATTATTGTAGTCATAGACTACTTAACAAAATGGCTAAAAGCCAGAGCCATCCAAGTAGCAGATGCTAAAACAGTAGCTGAGTTTGTACACCAAAACCTGATTTGTAGACATAGATGTCTGAAAAAATTGCTATCTGACCAAGGAATGTATTTTGTTAATAGTACACTGACTGAATTAAGCCAACAGTTTGGAATAAAGTGATCCTTTTTGTTATCATATTATCTGTAAACAAATGGACTAGTTGAATGATTTAACTGAACATTGTGTAAAGTATTAGTGAAAATAAGCTATGAAAACACACAAGAATGGGACTTATTCATATCTTCTGTATTACTAGCATACTGAACATTAAAGCAAAATATGACTCAGTTTATATTATTTGAACTAGTTTATGAAAAAAAAGCAATGTTATCTATTGAACAAAAAATACAGTCATACTCAACTGAAATGATTACAGAAAGAAATTTTGAAGCTACCTTATACCAAAAAACATACCAGTTAATAGAAACATTAGAAGGCAATTGTAAAACAGCAGCTAACAATATTAGTAATACTCAAGAACAACAGAAAAAAAGATATGATAACTGTTTATCTAAGCAACCAATGGAATTCAAGATTGAGACCAAGTACTATTACATCATATAAAAGCTAAAAAACAATGAAGTAAAAAGTTTAACCCAAAGTGTGATGGTCTATTTTATATACAAGAAGTGTTAGAAAATAGAGCTTACAAATTACGATTAGAAAACAAGATTTTAAAGAAAGTAGCTTATGGAAACTAATTAAAAATTTATTATACAAAACAACAGTTATTGTCATCTATGCATCAACTAGAAACACAAATTCTATTAATCAGACCAGAAAATATATCATGAGATTTAGAACCAATCATCATCATCAAAACATAAAATTAATACACAACTATTTAACTGAAAAAATTTAAGTATATATAACTACTGAAACAACAAAAAAAAATAAGTTAATAAAACTTCCAACATGAAGCTTTCAGATTAAATTCTACAACTCTCAAAACAACTATTTGACATGATTTAACAATCCAATGCTCAAATAAAAATCACAATTAATAAAAAAGAAATACAATACAAAGACAGAAGCAAGAAAGAAGAAAGTTTAATTGAAACTAACCATTCTTATCTTTTCACAATATCCAAAAAAAAAAATTGGCAAAAAGCTTCCTTTCAGACAGGACATGAAAGAGAAAGAGTGAAGGAACAAGAAGTATTTTATAAAAAAAGATACTTGGTCTCCAAGCTCAAAGAAATCAAAAAGACTTTAGCTCAAAAAACCAATCTCCCCAAAACAGGGGGATGGACACCAGACAACACTCAAAAATAAAAAAAAAAACTTTTGTTAACTTATTGGTTCTACAAAATTGGAGAACAGCTTGACTTGAAAACACTATATGAAGACCTCAGCCAGAAAACATTCAACAAAAAAGCAATACAACAAGTAGAAAAATTCATAGAAAGAAGCAACTTGATGTTATATTATAAAACAGCATACTAATTGTACATTGCTTTCCAACATTGTCCAAATATACTGGTGTATAGATCTATAAAAACCATAACAATTAACAACATAGAATGAATAACTAATCAATGGTTTGAGAACCTATAAAAAACAATACTTAACACAACAATTGAACACTACATAAATGAAGTTATTATATCAAATACATATAATTTTGCAGAAACTCAATTCTAAAAAGTGAGAGATAATATTATCTGAATAGAAAACCAATCCAAAGTTATAAAGAAATATAACCAAAAAAAAAATGTAATATAACACAAAATAGCATATAATAGTGCAGAATAATACATTATAACATAAGATAACACAGAATAACATGTAATAATATCAAATAACATATTATAACATAAGATAACTAAAGATAACATAGAAAAATAAAGCAATAACAGAAATAGCAAAGCAATAGCTGGCAATAGCAAAACAATGGAAAGCAATCTTGTAAAACCAAAAAAATATATAAAAGCAGATAATTGTAGAAGTTAGAAAAAAAAAATAGTTAAATAGTGTTTAATTTTATTTTGTATTATATTTATTATATCCTATATCTATATTCTAAAATACAATAATTATTAAAAAGACAAATCCAAATTACCAATTTATGTTCTTCAACCTTGCAGATTTTAATTGAGATCAGCTCTAAATTCAGCATGACCATTTCAGGTGATAAACTAAGAATTCAGTCTATACCCACACACATTTTCTTGATGCTTAACTTTACAAAACAGGAGATCATAAAATATGTGTCACAGAAGACAGAAAAAAACCTTTTCTTGGTCCAAACTATCATGTACATGGTAACCAATAATAAGTCTGAAATCAGTCATAACTTGATTGGTATAATCCCTATAAATACTACCAAAAAACCTAATAAATTTGCCATACATTTTAATTCTGACCAAGTTCTTCTTGAGATGCTCTCATCCAATTAAGTTATATGCTTTCTGCATATCCTGTAAGACTAGTCATAACTCTCAATTTTTTTCTAGAACATTCTCAACCATGGACCCAATTGCAAAAATAGGAGATTGGATTGTTATACCTTTTAAAACCAAAAAATTGTCACCACAAAGAACATCAAAAGTGCTGTATGTCAAAGAAATTCTATCAAAAAAAATCTTGGAAAAAATCTTGCAAGCTGTTTTAATCAAAGCAATAGAACAAGTATTTGTAAAAACACCTTCTCATTCATATGATTTGGGAATCATCAATACCCAAGCCTCTTTTCAAGGCCCAAGCACTGATTTATTAGATAAACAAGAATTCAAAAGCACCAAAAGCATATCTAAGATTAACTTGTCATAATACTTCCAAAGCTTATTTGAAACATCTGAGAGACCAGCAGCTTTGCCATTAGACAGGTCAAAAACCACACTAAACAATTTATCAAATTATACTAAATATATCACACTGTTATGGTTTAAGAATTTAGCAAAAGAATCATAAAAATAATATAAACTATTCAATCATAATATAGTGCAGTAATAATCTTAGAAAGATAATGATTAACATAGTAGCAAACACTATCTCGTGATAGTGGCAAGCACCAGTTCACAATAGCAGCCAACACCAACTGGTGATAGCAGCAAACACCAGGTTGAAATATCAAAAAGAAAGTATTACAATGTGTTTTTTTATAAAACTACAAACATGTATATATATAATAGTTTTAATATTGAGAAAAGACAATCAAATAATAAAAATCATAACTTATCAAGCAATAGATCCAATTTATCCAACAAACTCCACTTTAAATTGTACCTTTAAATTAAATATCTCAAGAAACTTTTAAATTAAAAAAAATTGAAAAAGAATATTTAAAACTGAATTATCACAACCCCAAAGTAGTAAAAAACTCACTTGTGTTAATTATTGAATAAAACTATCATTCATCAGTTGAATTTCTTGGAAGAATAATCTCTAATCAAGATTATTCATGTTGTTACTAATTGATAAAAGCTTTATTGTGAAAATTAAGAAAAGTGATAAAGGCCATTAATATTTCGTGTTTCTAGATTAGAGAAACACATTAGGCAATTACAAGGATAGCTTCAGAGAAGACCCCAAACAGTGGGTAGATTTCAGTTCAGCTTCTGAGAAGGAGTACATAAACACACACAACAATTAGGAATTGAGAAATAACTTACATCACAACATTAAAGAGAAAGCCTTCAGTATAACAGTAACATTATCACACAAATAGAATTGAGGAACTCACAAGAGACTAATTGCAATTAAAATGAGATATTAGCAATTAAATATAACAAGAAAATTATTCTGTAACATTTAGTGAACCCTATGAGGAAAGAAAATCAAAAAGAAAATAATAATTAGCAATAATTCATTGCTAAAAAAAAAAAGACAAAAGTGGCGACAAAAACTCCTAATCTTACTGTTCTTGAATTCTGCCATGCTATTTACACACAACATCAAAGTGATCTTAAATTACCAGAAAAGTGTTGTCCAGTAGAATCTGCCCTCACTTATTATATTAACGCCAGAATAAATTATCATATAGAAAAGAAAGAAGAACCACACATGCAAAACTTGGATTGTATAGAGAATTATCATAATACAAAGGAAGTAGAAGTAATAGTCACAACTATTATCAAAATCCATTGAAAAATTGAGCAATACGCCAACAAAAATTTTCCAATATTCACAGGAAACACTAGGGAATGCACCAACAAAACCAAAAAAAATTTAAACACTAATCAGGAAAGTAACCAGCAAAAACTATGAACACCTGCTCAAACACCAAAGAAAACTGTTACTCAATCAATAAAGAAACAATGTATTTATTCACCAGAAAATAAATCATACCATTTTTCACCAGAAAATAAGATACAAATTCTATTAGGAGCTGCATTATCATCAACATCAACTTCACAAATGCCAAGAACTCTTAGTTATACTGATAAAATTAAACAATATAACTAGAGAAACATACCAATTACAGAAAAATATTCATTGCTATTCCAAAACTCTTTTTTTCAGCCAAAATTTGGAATGGGATTTGAAAACCGTGAAGAGGAGTCTGAATTGGAATCCAAAAAAGAGACCAGTCACTGGAACAAGCAGCCAGTCCAGAAACCAAGAAACTCATGATCAAGTGAAAAAACCAAATATAAGAAAAGCCATTTTTAGGAATGCTCAAGGAAATATTATCCCACCTCCTCTTAGACTTATAAGTCTACTAGTAGAAAATAGCGACGAAATGGCCACATTATATATTGCAAAACTAACAGATTTCTCAGGAGAAAAAGAAGAAATGGACATGTACACATGGCTCAGAGAAGCAAAAAAAGCCATTTAGGCAAATAACTGAAATGACCAAAGAGCAATTCAAACATTACCTTTCTTTTTGAAAGACACAGCCGACTCATGGTATCAAAGTCTGGAAACAAAACCCACAAGCTTCACTGAATTTAAAAATGCACTCCTGGAGTATTTTAGTGACCCAAACACCATAATTCAACTACAAAACGAATTCAATACTATCAAGCAAGGTACTGGTGAAACTGTCACCCAATATCTTGCTCGATTCAATCAAATTCACCATCAGATTAAAGTGATTGAACAAGAATACTACACTGATCCTTAGGTTTTAAATCAGTTTATTAAAGAATTAAAAAGCAGCATTTTAGGAAGAGTATGCTCTGCCCATCCTAATTTCTTACCAGAAGCCATAATGCTCACCAAAGCTTTTGAATTGGCTGAGAAAGAAGCTAATCATAGTCAAATAGTTAACATAGTAATGAAGAAAAATAAGACAAAAATGTTAGAGAAAAGAGTAATGCAATTATGGAAAGAACTCTCTAAGAAAATAGAAAGTTACTTTATCCTGGATCCAAGAAGAAATACATACCAACCACCCCAAAGATGCAGCCAGAAAGTCAGCAACAGTTGAAATAATTGCTCATCGTGCCAAAAATTCAGAACAGAAACACGTGCCTGCCATTTTTGCAAATGCATAGGACATTTGATTAGTCAATATTGAATGCAAATAATGCAGAAAGCACGTAAAAATAATTATTATGTGTCATCCCAAATGTTTAGAAACCAGTACACGCCACTATCACACCAATATCTCACCACATATCAAAATCAAGGAACTTACCAGCAACAGCCCATGATAGCCAACCTGAATTGGCATCCTGAGCCCCAAAATCAGCCTATATAGAACCAGAATACATTGGTTCAGAGAAATTCAAACCGCGCCGGAACCAGTTAGCAAACCAATTCAAACTACCAAAATTATCAACAAACTTACCTTAATATACTGGAAAATCTGATCATCAAAAACACTAACAGTAGAAACATAAACAGAACCGAAAATTCCTTTAACAAATTGAGCCAAACAATACCACCAGCAGTTGCCACCAAAGATAACAGTCTTGTAGCTATTTTTTCTTTTGAATTAGAGGAAAATGAGGCTATGTTTAGTGGAGCAGCATTGGACAAAAAATGCCCAATTATTGCTATGTATACGGAAGCCACTATAAAAAATACTCCAATCAAACTTATCTTAGATAGTGGATCCACTAGAAGCATCATAATGCTTCAACTAGTAAACCAACTGGGTTTTAAAGTTGATTGTGCTGTAATGTCTCAAATTATAACAGCCAATGGAAGTACAAAACTGTCTCATGGTGAAATCAACTCATTTCCTTTTGAAGTTAATGACATAGTAATACCTACAAAAGTATTAGTAATAAACACTATATAATATCAAGCATTAATAGGGAATGACTGGTTAACAAAAGCCAATGCCATTCTAGACTAGACTACTCAAGAGCTTTTGATCAATTATAATGGCCACCAGGCCAGAATTCTGGCCACCTGTAGCCACTTCCAAAAACCCAGCACCAACCAAAGACCTACCTTTGAATTTGAAAAAAATTCAGTACTACCAGTCATCAAAACCTATCAGCTCTCTTGGATTGATGACCAAAGAACAGGACTACTAGCTGTACTAACATGGACTAGCAAACAAAGATCCAAATGGAACCAGGTAAGTTTATGAAGAAACCACCAGCAACGCAAACCAAAGCTAGAATGTTCAGTTTGCAAGAAGAAACTCTCATCTATGACTGCGTGCAGTGCACCAGACAAAGACCCAAGAAACTTCACCCACTACTATTGCAACTATTGTAAAAAAAAAAAATATGGTTATCCAGAAAGACATGGAAAATGGGATGAGGAACCGTGCCTCGCTTATAGAGAACTATTACCAAGAGGGTGCAACTGGAATGACATATCAGGCAGAGGAAGAATGTGTGATATAACTTGCCAATACACAATCCTTATCTGTAACTAGATAAGAGGAGAAATGCCATTTGAAGCAGCATTCAACAGAGCATTAAAAAGATTACAGCACTATTCACACGACAAGAATGAGTTGTATAACACCGCACAAGCCAAAGTAAGAGGAAAAACTGCCAAAAAAATACAAAGTTGGAAAGAGTCAGCCAAAGTAGCTGACAAAGTTGTCAGCTACAACATGTTCGACCCAGTGAATGAATTTCAGGACTACTACCAACAACTATGCCTCACTCGACAAGAACAAGAACAATACCTTGTCTAAATCAACACTTACCTCTGCGAAAACTGTTTTATCCTATGCCAAAATCAGTGCTGTAAAGAGTGTCAAAATGAAAAGAACTTAGAAAAAAATTGGAAATTGAGAATCAGCAGTCTCAAAATCAATCAATAAATCAACAAGACTCACCTGACAGTTCCGAGTCAGAAAAATTTGTAGCCTATACCAACCTAGAACAGGTGATTGACATCTGATACTTTAACAATAGTCACTTAGGAATAATACCTGAAAAAGCCCATCCAACTGATGCCGGATTCGATCTATGTTATCTGGAAGACCAATCCACAACGTTACTATCCAGGAGCATTACCAAAATCAACCTAAAAATAGTGGTTAAAATTTTGCCAGGAATAATGGTTCAAATAGTGTTGTGATCAAGTTTCGCAAAAAAAGGAATAAGCATTCAAGGAGAAGTAATTGATTCTGAATACACTGGAAATTTGATGGTTTTGCTACAGAACAATTCAGAAAAGCCTTATACCATTGAATCTAAGGAAAAGATTGCACAAGCAATTTTCCTACCATTGGTAAAAATTGGGAAATTCATGCCAGTGGAAAATCATGAGGAATTGTTACAAACAACGAGAGGAACTTTTGGTTTCGGATCGACAAAAAAAGGAATTGAAGTGAATTTCACTGAAAAAATAGAGAAAAAAGGCAAAGTAATTAAAACTGAACAGTTCATTATGCTCCTACCATATGGAAAATCAGAAATAAGAATAAAAAGAACAATTAAAAAAAAAAACCTAATATTTGAGCCCTACCCAAAAACTTGTCAACAGTTTTTCATAGGACTTACTAACCTTTTTATTTCAGCTGATAAAGCTCAATAGATAAAAATTTCTATCGCAAACACCACAGAAGAACTCATCTATATTCTGGAAGATACTATCATTGGATACCTTGAAATAGAGCTGGAAAACACATCAATACCACAAAAAATTCTAAATTTCCCAGAAATTGCCCTCTACTGTGAACTCACTTCAATAAATTGGCAACAATCATTAGAATGCTATCAATTTATGCCAGAAGAATTGGCCAAATTAAACATTAGAACAATGGATTCTGACCAACAGTGACAATTAAAAGCATTAATTTTAAGATACTCTGATATATTTTCATAAAATGGCAAATTTGGAAGAACCAACTTCATTCAACATCAAATCCCCACTGGAAACACCAGATCTGAAAAACAATGGGCTTACCGTGTCCCATCAATGGAGCATAATTTTATCAGAGAAAAAGTCCAAAGCATGTTGAAAAAAAGAATAATTCAACTATCAATAAGCCCATGGTTCTTACCAGTTGTTTTAGTAAGGAAAAAGAACGGAAAAATTAGATTTTACATCGACTATTGCAAACTAAACAGCAAAACAACTAAAGACTCATACCCAATACTATTAATTAACAAAATTTTCAACATTTTTGGAGAAGCAAAATGGTTTTCTATACTGAACTTGACCAGTGGGTACTGGCAAGTAGAAATGGACCCAAAAAACAGGCATAAAACAGCATTCAAAACACAAAATAGCAATTATAAGTTCAATGTAATGCCATTTGAATTGACAAATGCTCCTGCAATATTCCAAAGACTAATGGATGTAATTTACTCCAGAATTCTGTGGCAATTCATTGTTGTCTACTTGGACAATACAAATGTTTTTTCACCAAAATTCGCAGATCATCTCCAATATTTACAACAAGTTTTTGAGAGATTAAAATATACTGGACTTAAACTTAATTTAAAAAAATGTTTCTTTGGGAATAATAAGCTAGCATTTTTAGGACACGTAGTTGGAAAAGATGGAATAAAACCAGATTTATTAAAAATAAACAAAGTGAAAAATTTTCTAGTATCTCAAAACGTTTCAGAAGTTAGAAGCTTTTTAGGACTTGCATCTTACTACCACTGCTTTGTAGAAAACTTTTCAAACATTGCCAAACCCTTTAATTACCTACTATCCAAAAATGTGAAATTTGAATAGACTAAAGCACAACAAAAAGCTTTTGAGTACCTTAGACAAAAGCTTATTGAATCACTAATAATAATCTATTCGAATTTTAATAAGAAATTTATTTTGGCCACAGATGCCTTTGGAACTGGACTTGGAGCCATTTTGTCACAAAAAGATGATAATAGAAGAGAGCATGTAATTGTTTATACCAGCAGAAGTCTCAGTATGACAAAACAAAACTATGCAGCACACAAACTTGAATGCTTACCAGTAGTCTGGAGTTGTGTTCACTTTAACACATATTTACAGTACCAACCCTTTGAAATTATCACAGATCATAAAGGTCTGGTTTGATTAAATAACAAGAAAGTGCTAAAAAAAAAATACACCAGATGGTCACAAATATTAGTACCATACAATTATATTATCAAATACAAAGAAGATACCAAAAATGCTAATGCTGACTATTTGTCAAGAATAAAACACACATAGAAATTACCAACCCACTTGCCATAACAACAATGAATAACCATCTTTACAAAAACCTTAACCAATGCTTGAAAACACTACAAATAGACAAAAAAATGCTAGTAAAAAAGCTAATTAAGCTCCAAAAATTAGCAAAACATGATTTCATTCAAAATCACATACTTTATTACTAGAATCAACAAAATCCAGATAATCCATTAAGAGTTATAACCATGGATAAAAAAGAAACTATCTTATTTAACATGCACTCAGATATTTATTTAGGCCACTTTAGAAAAACAACAACCATTTAATATGCAACTAGCCATTACTATTGGCCAAAAATAAGTTCAGACATAATTTAATACATAAAAAATTGTGACCCATACCAATGAAAAGAAGGAGCAAAAACAACAGAATTATTAAGACCAATAAAAGTTGGACAGCCATTTGACAGAATTGGAATTGATTTAGTTGGACCCTTACTTATAACAACAAAAAACAACTATTATATTGCAATAGCTTTGGACTATCTTACCAAATGGCCAGAAGTTAGAGCTATTAAAACAGCTGATGCTATTTCCATAGCTCAATTCGTACATAAAGACTTAATTTGCCAGCATGGATGTCTACAAAAATTGCTATCAGATCAAGGCACATACTTCGTAAATAGCACCTTAAAAGAACTTAGCCAAAAATTTGGAATCAAGCAACCACTGTCATCACCATACCACCCACAAACAAATGGATTAGTTGAAAGATTTAATCACAAATTATGTGAATCACTGGCAAAAATTAGTAATAAACATAAAAAAGAATGGAATTTGTTTATACCAGCAGTACTACTAGCATATAAAACAGTAAAACAAGATACTATACAATTCAGACCATTTGAACTAGTTTATAGAAGAAAAGCCATATTACCAGTTGAACTTACTATTCCAATTTATCCAAGTAACACTATCACTGAAACAACATTCCAGGAAATACTACTTAGAAGAACATACAAATTAATAGAAATTTTAGAAAACAAAAGAAGAAAAGCAGCACAAAATATTGAACAATCACAAGAACAACAAAAAGTGAGACATAATAACCAGTTACCAGATAATATAATTAGCTACAAAATTAGAGATAAAGTATTGTTGCATTGTACAAAAATGGAAAAACAATGGAGTGGAAAATTTGATCACAAGTGGGATAGACTATTTTATATTCACAAAATACTTGGAAATAAAGCATACAAGCTAAGACTAAATGATAAAATATTAAGAAAAGCAGCACATGGTAACCAGCTAAAATTCTATTACAGTAAATCAGTAATAATAATAAAGACATTCAAAATTGGAACACAATTATCTTTAATTCTACCAGAACAAATTCCACAAGATTTAGAACTAATAGTTTTAATTGAACATTATTCAAAAAGATAATTAATCTTAGATCACAGCAAAAATAATTTAACAATCATAAAAATGCATGCAAAAGATTTCAAAATACTAGTCAAAATTAAAACAATATAACTTAACAATTAGTCGAAAGATTACAACAATTAAAATCCAATCTGGAAATCACAGTTAATAACTCCAAAATAACATACATAAAAAGAACAATAGAAAATCCAAAAACAAGAAAAAAACATAATTTTGAACCATATAATATTACCAAACATAACAACAAATTTATCAGCAAAGTTATTGAAAAATTAGAGATAGCATTGGACAATACATTAATAATAGAAGAAATAGAAATAAGTAAATTAACACCAGACACATTTAGCAACTTGAAAATGAAATTTCCAATTAACTACTGTTATTATCAATTAGAAAAGCATTTGAACATACAAATATTATACTCAAAAGACTCAACTAGAGTGTTTGACAAAACAACTATCCAACTATTAGAACCTTTCATTAGAAAAACCAACACTACATTCCATTTAAAAACAGTTTACAGAATTTTTAAAGCATTTGAAAACTGTCACAAACTATTGTTGGACCCAACTATGAATATAATAACAACCAACAGTATTGGACGACTTACCAACTTGCAATTTCAAGAATTACAACAACAAATTAATAACACAGTATTGAACTACTATAGTAACTTAGAATTTAATAAAGAAATTAATTTCAATTTTGATGGAGCTCAATCTTGAAAAGAGGGGATAATGTTATGGTTTAAGAATTTAGCAAAAAAATTATAAAAATAATATAAACTATTCAATCATAATATAGTGCAGTAATAATCTTAGAAAGGTAATGATTAGCATAGTAGCAAACACCATCTCACAATAGTGACAAGCACCAATTCACAATAGCAGCCAACACCAACTGATGATAGCAGCAAACACCAGGTTGAAATATCAAAAAGAAAATATTATAATGTGTTTTCTCATAGAACTACAAACATGTATATATACAGTAGCTTTAATATTGAGAAAAGACAATCAAGTAATAAAAATCATAACTTATCAAACAATAGATCCAATTTATCCAACAAACTCTACTTTAAATTGTATCTTTAAATTAAATATCCCAAAAAATTTTTAAATCAAAAAGAAATGAAAAAGAATATTTAAAACTGAATTATAATAACCCCAAAGTAGTAAGAAACTCACTTGTGTTAATTATTGAATGAAACTATCATTCATCAGTTGAATTCCTTGAAAGAATAATTTCTGATCAAGATTATTCACGTTGTTACTAATTGATAAAAGCTTTATTGTGAGAATTAAAAAAAGTGATAAAAGCCATTAATATTCCGTGTTTCTAGATTAAAAAAACACATCAGGCAATTGCAAGGATAGCCTCAGAGAAGACCCCAAACAGTAGGTAGATTTCAGTTCAGCCTCTGAGAAGGAGTACATAAATACACACAACAATCAGAAATTGAGAAATAACTTACATCACAACATTAAAGAGAAAGCCTTTAGTATAACAGTAACATTATCACACAAATAGAATTGAGGAACTCACAAGAGACTAATTGCAATTAAAATGAAATATCAGCAATTAAATATAACAAGAAAATTATCTCATAACAACACCAGAAAAAGCTCCATCAAAAACATGCTCCAAAAGTTGATACTGATAACACTAATCATCAAGAACAACAGCCACCACTTGGCACTTCCTAGTCCAATTTTCTATAATAGTATCCACTTTAGACTTAACCAAATTAGGCTCCAGAATCAACTCATCATTGACAAATAAGTGATTTAGCACTACTTTATGAAAAAAACATTTCAATACATTCCTGATAGTATAACCTTTATCTATCTCAAAACTTTCCATTTTTTTGTCTATAGCCGACCTAATGTTCACTTTATTAGCCCTTAGAAACTCAACAAACTTGGAAGCATGGTAAGATTTTCTTGCACAAAAAAAAGCAAAAAAAACACAATCAGAGTTTACACCAGAGTCCATAAAATTCTAAACAATTGAGGTCTTAATATTGTCCAAAGAAATCCATCATTTTATAAAGGAGGTGAAACTAATATTACTCTCTTTATAAAAAGTCTTAACAATTTTTAAAACCAAAAGTTCCAGCTTATAGAATCTTGAAAAATTTTTGATGAAGACATTATTAAAGTTCTTAAACCATTTTTTTTTGAATATTTTACTTGTCAAATGAGTCATTATCTTACAAATTATATTTTATATAGCATCCAAATTCAATAACTGTACTAAGACAGCAAATTTATTTGAAAACAATGCAGTATTGGCTAATGTGACATTTTAAAAACATTCTTATTTATTTTCATCAGCACTCTTGAAATCAAACTTTCACTGATCCCTATTAGCTTGCTTGTGAAAAAAAGTTAACCATGTATTTAGAAGACCACCCAAACCTATGAACACAAAAACAGCTCTGTGATTAGTATCAAAATATTTTTCAATATTAGCCATACTGCAATCCACTACTGTATTAACCAAATTTGAAGAAATAAACACATAGTCAATTGTCTTAGTTACACTTTAAGAATTGTTTCAAGTCAGCACTTTTGCAATGAGCTTGCACTCAAAGAGTTTACCAAATCCAAATTAAGGCATCTTTTGAAACTGGCACACTTGGTGGAACCATCTTCATTGAAATTGCCACTCAAAACAACAAAAAAAACCTTATTGACTGCTTTTGCAATCATGGAATTAATATTATTAGCTTGAGAAAAACAAACAGCCAAAGATGTCTTAGCATAAAGCCCTAAAATTAACACTAAAAGTTTGTTTTTGAAAAGCAGTTTAATAGATAGAAGCTAACCAGGTATTTTAAAAACTTTGTACACATGTCTTGCTAAAAAAAAGTTTATAATAATCACAACACCAGCACCCAGGTAACCAGATTCTAAACCAGAAGTAAACACTTGCATACCATCAAATTTGTTGACAATCCAAGAACAAACTTTTTTTTTCAGCTTTGATTCTGTAAAAATAGAAATTAAATTGTTCTTGTTTTTGTGCCAATGAATAATGTTGTCCTGTTTTGCAGGATTGTTCATTTCTTTAACATTGTACATGGCAATTTTGCACACCTGATTACTTATTAGAATAAAGAAAGCAATGGAGCACCCAAAACAAAGCACAAACAATTCAATCTAACCAGCACTGAACTGATTGAAGCTTCCAAAGACACCAACTTTGACTCTAAGCCACTCACTTTGGTGGTTAGAATCTTAGAGCTACTTGAATTAAAACCAAAAACATTATTATCAACAGCAGAAAAAGAGAAAACAGAAGGCATTAACACACTATTTAAGACTATGTTTAAAGTCAAACCCAAAGTCAAAGGTGCAGAAACAGCTGAAGGGAGTACTTAAAAAACAGATGACAGAGGCACCAGTTCCACAAAACTCAACTTTTTCATAACACTAGAAACTTGATTAGCTAAAAGTTCCAAAGAGCATTCTAAAGACACCAAATGATCATACAAACCAGAGATGCCAAGAGAAGCAAAGATATATGAGAAAGATATAGCACCAGAAAAAAACTTAGCACCAGAAAACAAACCAGTACCAGAAAAAAATAAAGGAACCACAAGAAAAGAAGAACTACTGGCAACTTGGACCCAAGTTTTGCCACCAAAAGAAACTGGACAAATGATGGGTGCCTGCTTTTTCTTATAAATATTGGCCAAGTAAACCCTGTCCTAAGAATTAATTACCTACTTATTATGACTACCACAATTTTCATCCACTGCACAATCAACAGAAACATGACCAAATTGTTTGCACTGAGCACAACAAGCCAAAGATAGACCAGTTCAGTGCAAATTCACACCCTTGAAAACTGGAGTAAAACCAATAGCAGCCACTTTGAATGTCTCATTCTTAAAACAAACTACTATATATTTGTTATAGACATATAAACTTGAATTGTGACCAATAAAAAATGTTTTCTTATCATAAGAATTCAACAAGTCAGAAAGATCATAAGCAGTAATTCCAACTGGTAATATATACAACAATGCCCAATATTGGTCTTTTAAGATCCATGATTGCTTATTATCAATAGCCAAAGTCACACGCACAGAATTTTTTCTTATAAGAACAAACTATTTAGAAGCAACCAAATTAGCCATTTCAGATGATTCAAACTCCACCAAAGTCTTTTGCCATAAACCAATCAATTGTATCTTGATTGACACATTCTTACCAAATTTAGAAAAAATTGATTCTACTGCCAATTTAAGAAAATTAATTGGAATCTTTTTGACAATTACCTTCTGATCTGTATGGCTGTTTACTTTCTTACATCATTATTAACCAGAATATTTTTACAAACAGCTAATTTCCTTGTCTTAATCAGACTTAATTCAAAAGTAAAAAAAAATTTGATAATCTCTGAAAATTTTGAGGGAGTGGAAGCTTCTCCAAAACCATCTACTTGATAAAAAAATTTTTTCACATTGAACAATTTCTTACTGGAAGTTTTACTTAGTACTGCAGAAAGCTTAATATTAAGAGCAAAAAATTTGGTCAAATTAAAGCTTTGTTTTTCTAAAACACATGATCTAGCCAATAGAAAACACTTAGAACCAATAAACATAGATAATAAAAGCAATATAGTGTTATTGTTGTCATCAACATCACTCATATGAATAAACACTAGACTTTTTAGAGGTTGGCTAAGCACATACATCTAAGTGCAAGTCTTTTGCAACATAGTGTCATCTATGTTTTCATCAACTACCGAATTGTCAAAATTCACATAACTTGTTTCTTTGGTAACCATATTTTTCATGTTTTCTACATCTAACAAACCACTAATACTACTAGCTTCACTATCCATTTCACTACTCCAAGACACAGCAGACTTTTCATCAGTACCAGTCACATCCTTGAGACTCAAAGGACCAACAGATGAATTGATAACATTTATATCTGTGACAAACTTTTTTGGTTTTTTATGAAAAGCACCACAAGAATACACACTATTCAAACGATTTTTTTTAGCATTTAAGTGAGTTCTCAGACCAGCTAAAATCGAGCCAGAGCCATCAACAAATGAGCCAACTAGTTTAATAAAAGAAATGGCTTGAATAAACTAAAGAGAAAGAAAGAATAAAAAAGCTATTTTTTCAAAAAAAATTTTTGCTTTCATCATAGCCAGGGGATTGACAAGAAAAAAATTTGTTTACTTTTCTCTTACTTTTATTATTTGTTTTTTAATTAATATTAATATTAAAAGAATTTTTATCTTTTTTACAAAATTAGTTTTTATATTTTTAATTTATTTAATACAAATATTATCTAAAAGTATTTTTAAAATTAAATTTATTTTATTATCTAAGTTTTTAATATTTTTAACCAAAACTTTAAATTTTTGTGTAAAAATATTATTTATAAAACCATAAATAGTTCTATTTATTAACTTTTTTTTTTTAACATTTAACAAGTAAGACTCAAATACTATTTAACACAATACATCAAATTAAGTAATCTAAATTAGACATAAATCATGCACTTTCTACATATAACCAGTCACTTGGATCAATCAAAGCAACATTATAAATTTATCTTAACTGACACTACACTATCAACACCAAAAA
This sequence comes from Geosiphon pyriformis, assembly GCA_016748015.1. Lineage (NCBI taxonomy): Eukaryota > Fungi > Glomeromycota > Glomeromycetes > Archaeosporales > Geosiphonaceae > Geosiphon > Geosiphon pyriformis. The sequence goes on along the minus strand of JAAOMT010000086.1, from coordinate 7,371 downwards.
AAAAACCACAGAGCTTACGGAAACCAAGACAAACACCAAGTGTTTCTGCTATTCCAAGCAATCTAACAATCCCAACAGAAAATAAGAATAACAGACCATAAACTATGAGAAACACTGAGACATTATGCGAAATTAATCTTCTCTTTTCCATAAACATTCTATATTTAGCTCTAACTAATTACACATTAGTATGATAAATAGTTTCTATGCTCCAAACAAAATTAACAACACCCTTACTAATTGATTCCACATCATCAAAAATGGTTACTGTCTTCAAAAACTAATCTTTAAACAAAAAGTTCTTACACAAAATAGTATACAAATTGTCATTAGAAGTGCACAAAGAGATTATCTGCAAAACTCAAGACAATAACAGACTTAACCTGACATAACATGTCACTGATCCAGATAAGATGTAAGCAGAAAACCACAAATTGCAGAGTCCATTTGGCATACAAAAAAATGATCAGAATTTTTCACCTCCCCACTATAAATACACAATACACTTAAATACTTTTTATTATACAATTATTTCCATATAGCAATTGGTAAATGGTAGTACACAACTTTTATAAAATATAAATTTAAACTGGCTGTAGACTTATTTGTAAACCCAGCTGCCATATGAGAGTTAAAACACCAAACAAAAGCAATATAAACCCAATCCACATTACCAATAAAGCCTGTATTAATAACACCAAAACCAAATTTAATCTCCCAATATGCATAATAAACAGCCCTATAAATACTCCAAACAAAACAGTGAGTATTATTAAATACCACCATTCCACTAGTCTTAAAAAATCTATCACAAACCAGAATAGAAGCATTAAACCTGAACCAGCAGTCAAGCCAGCCAGCTTATTAGCATGTTTATTGCCTAAGATACCAGAATGTTCTTTGACTTTGCACTAAGAAATACTAAGTCTCTTATTTTTAATAGATGTTACAACTTTTTATTACTTTATTTAACACCAATTATAATAGTTAGGCAGAGCCAAAACTAACTCAGTAGCATAAGTATTTAGGGCAGCTTGACTGTTCAAATACATTAAAACCAAGCTGCCAAAAAGAACACATTTCAGAGCCAAAATAATTGCCTGCAATTCTGCCAATATAGAGGATACCAACTTATTAACATTAATGCCAACACCTAAATTCAGATCAGAAAAATATGCAGCTGCTCCATATTTTATCTCATGTGTGTTCAAATTCCTTAAAGACTCATCTGTATAAACATTAATAATACTTAAACCAGAGGCAACAAGACTTTTTTTTATCTTAAAAATGCCATCAGAATTACATATAGACAAAAAATAGTAAAAAACAATAGATAATTTAACAAAAAGAGAGGACCAACTCAAAAAATTATATGCTAAACTAAACTAGCCAAAGATTAAATTCCTTGAGTCAAGCTTCTTTTAACAGCAGAATTTTTTCCAATTGAAGATTAAACTCTTTCTGTCATATAATTGATCAACAAAAGCAATTTCAAATCTTTTAAGTAAATGTGAAACATTAAAAAACATGAAATCACCCAAAACAAAAGATATTAGAATGCCACCAAAAAAAACAAAAAGCAAACAAGATAAAATTGTTCAAGAACATATTACAATTCAAAAAAATCTGAACTATATCAGCTAAAAAATTGTTTACTAAACTGGCTTATAGCTTTATGAATCAATACAGCTGATAAATAAGAAATTAACTCATAATTTGCAGGTCCAAAGATCTATGATCAAACAACCTACCAAAAATTCCACCAGTATTTGAGAAACTCAATACAGAAGCCACTTTGTATTCAGTCTACAATTGTTCAAAAGACTTTATGTTATACAACAAAGAATAGTAAAGAGTTTTATTAGAAAAATCTCTTGGTAAGTCAGTTTTCATTTTTAAACTCTTCCTAATTATCATATTCCACTTAAAATATATACTTTTAAAGATAAAACTAAACTGAAATTTATAACTAATTATAAATTAAAGCACAGCTAAGACTAAATAAAAAAACTGCTTGTTTGAGATTGCCTTTTTTAAAACCAAATTGACAAAAAACTTAATATTCAAATAAGTCTTTGCCATGCTTGGTTTGGACAGACCTTTAAAAGACAGAAAAATACCAAAGTATCTATGAGACTCTTCCTTCTGGGCAACCAAAATCAGCAAACTACTAATTAACAATAAAACAGATTTGTTAGTTAATAAAAATGGTAATTGTCTTTTTATTATTGATCAAAGTATCATTAATCTTAAAAAAGCTATTAGCAATGTCCAAAATGTACTGAGTGGCTGCTTGGTTGTTCTTAATCCAAATTGTGTTATTAATAAAAGTGCCAACCACAAGAAAAAAAGTTATTCTATTCTGATTCTCTAACCTGTTAGTCTTAGCAATAAACTTAGTGTTAATATAATAATTACATAAAATTTTCTGTCATTTAACTTCACACAACAAAGAGTCATAAAATATTCTCTAAAGCAAAAAAAAAACCTCACTCTGATCCAGACTATTATACACTTAGTACTCACTTGTTAAACCAAAATTAGTCATAACTTAATTGATTCTATTATCAATTCTTTTTAATTATAGTATTATTAATAATAATTATTAAGTTTAAAACAAAAAAATTATTGTCTTGTAAAGTATTAATAAAAATATAATAAAAACAGAATTTTTTTTTAAAAAACTGTTTTTTTACTTTTTTAAAAATAGTTTTATTTGAAAATTTTTTTAAATTAAAAATATTATTAATATTATTGTTTTATTGCTTAAAAATTATAAAATCTATAATAAAAATAAAAATAACTAATTAAAAATTTTGTAAAATATAAAGTTATTAAAACTTAAATATATAATGTTTAAAATAAAAATTAAATTAGTATTTAAATAAAAAGTTGTTAAATATATAAATAAAATAAAAACAAATGGTTTTTTTAATTTATATAGTTTAATATAAATAATTGGTTACATATTTTAAGTTTTAATTAAATTATATTTAATTAATACATAAAAATAACATTATTAAATTTGTTTTATTTACAAATTAAAATACATAAACTTTTATTTAATAAGTTTTAAAGTTAAATATAATATATAAAATAATAATAAAAATATATTTTAATACTGGCTTGATTTTTTTCAATTTTAATAGTATTAATTCTAATTTTTAAAACTTACAATTATTTTTATTTTAAAATAATAAAACGAATTTTATTCAAGATTAATAAACATATTAATGAAATATTGCACAATACAATAATTATTAAATAACAATTATATGA